>JAQIUQ010000493.1:172500-237500 GCA_030378365.1 Hybognathus amarus
TCTCTCTCTTGTGTGTGTGTGTGTGTGTATTCTCCTCATGTGCTGTTATTGAGTTTGTCAGGTTAATTGAGTTTTAAAGGGACAGTCCGCGTGTGATCTGGAGTGCCGACGTAATTACAGACCTGATGCCGACAAATTATGGGGATCGTAGACGCTCTCTCTGACACACACACACACACACACACACACACACACACACACACACACACACACAAACATGTATTTTTACTTATACTGAATCATGAAGAAAGCTTTGGGAATCAGAGCTCATAGTTTGCTTTGAGCAAATAGGAACGACCCCTGGAGAAAGAGTTCACTCTCCTGTACTAGAGATATTAAAGAAACCTTGTGACACTTCACAATACGTCATCAGTGAACATCAGATCATCAGATCATCAGTGAACATCAGATCATCAGTGAACATCAGATCATCAGTGAACATCAGAACATCAGATCATCAGATCATCAGTGAACATCAGTGAACAAGAACTTAAAGTCTTGGCGAAGTCGTAAACTGAATTGCATGTTTGTTGCAGTGAAATGAAATTTGTTGTGCTTTCTGACCCACGTAAGATCATCTTTATATGTAAATATGTAAAATATAAAATATAAAGAGTCCAGATTAACAACGACGACGACAACAACGACGATAACATTTAATTCAAAATACAGGCGAGAAGACAGGAACACGGCGCAACACACAGTAACATTAGACAAGACTAACTGAAACAGAGTGAACTAAATACACAGAGGAATCAAACGTAATGGGGTGAAAACAGGTGAAACAAATGAACATGACGACGATCAACAGGTGGATGATGGCGGAGTGAGTTCAGGTGTGGAGACAAGAGGATCTTGAGAAGTGTAGTGAAGATGACAGCAGACAGAACGGTGCAGACGATAATCGGTTTTCCATAATCGATTGTCAGTGTGTTTATGAACGCCGTTGAATTAACGTTATTACTGTATATATAAATATATGACTTACCTCAACCCCGTCCCTAAACCTACCCGTCACTGGCATTTATGACTGTTCCCTCACCGTCCTAGGGGAAAAAAGATAGATGTAGATGTACGTTTTGCTTCCCCAGATGTAGATGTTCGTTTTGCTTCATTTCGCTCAGACATTTGACGGCGTGAACAGACACGCAGAATCCTCGGACATTAATGGCGTAGACATACATGCGGATAGCTCAAAATTCGTAGAGATAACACACCACTTGACTTCGAAAGTGGCGTCTGTTTACGCAAAAGTCATGATGGCATGTTGCTATTTTAATGATGAAGTTGCAACTTTTTCATTTAATTAAATGAACACACGTTTAAAATGCTCTTTACCTCAAAATATTAATAAACCATAATGATATTTAGAAGTTCAACTTTTAATCTGACATTAGTAGTTACTCTTTAACTATGAACATGTACAGCAACTTATGTGGTATGTGTATATGAATAATAATAAAAATGATTATTTCATGAAAAATGATGATCTCTCTTTGTATAATACGCATCAGTGTGCATCAGAGTGTTTGTGGTCTCAGTTTGAGTTGTTCGGCTGGAGTGAAAGACTCGAGTGTGTGTGTGTGTGTGTGTGTGTGTGTCCGGCTAGAAGAGGTTTGTTTCAGAACGGTTTTTGCACTCCCAGTCCCAGAGAACAGGTCCGCTTAGAGTCGGCCCTCATTCGGCCCAGATCCGGCCCTAAGAATAAAAAAAGTTGCTGCCTTAAATTAAGTACAATCACTTTGGCTATATATAAACTGACTTTAAAATGAATTTAATCTTTTATAATTTGTACAAAAAAGTTGAAAATTGCTGAACTCATTTTGACGAGTTAAAGCCATGTATAAACGTGTTGTCATAACTTAATCGTATAGTTTGTAGCAGTGTGTATTCCTGGGTGTGTGCCGGCTCCGTTGCTGTCTGGACACACACACACGTTTCAGAATGTGCACATTTGCATAAATGAATAACATTTCTGGAAAAGCATGTGTCCAGCCTTGATGTGTAATAATCTTTTCAATCATTATTTCACTCTTTCTACCGCAGTACAAGCCCATATAATCAAGGTTTTGAAACATATACACTCACCGGCCACTTTATTAGGTACACCTGTCCAACTGCGCGTTAACACTTAATTTCTAAGCAGCTAATCACATGGCGGCAACTCAGTGCATTTAGGCATGTAGACATGGTCAAGACAATCTCCTGCAGTTCAAACCGAGACATCAGTATGGGGAAGAAAGGTGATTTGAGTGACTTTGAACGTGGCATGATTGTTGGTGCCAGAAGGGCTGGTCTGAGTATTTCAGAAACTGCTAATCTCCTGGGATTTTCACGCACAACCATCTCTAGGGTTTACAGAGAATGGTCCGAAAAAGAAAAAACATCTAGTGAGCGGCAGTTCTGTGGGCGGAAATGCCTTGTTGATGCCAGAGGTCAGAGGAGAATGGCCAGACTGGTTCGGGCCGATAGAAGGGCAACAGTGACTCAAATAACCACCCGTTACAACCAAGGTGGGCAGAAGAGCATCTCTGAACACACAGTACGTCGAACTTTGAGGCAGATGGGCTACAGCAGCAGAAGACCACACCGGGTGCCACTCCTTTCAGCTAAGAACAGGAAACTGAGGCTACAATTTGCACAAGCTCATCGAAATTGGACAATAGAAGATTGGAAAAACGTTGCCTGGTCTGATGAGTCTCGATTTCTGCTGCGACATTCGGATGGTAGGGTCAGAATTTGGCGTCTACAACATGAAAGCATGGATCCATCCTGCCTTGTATCAACGGTTCAGGCTGGTGATGGTGGTGTCATGGTGTGGGGAATATTTTCTTGGCACTCTTTGGGCCCCTTGGTACCAATTGAGCATCGTTGCAACGCCACAGCCTACCTGAGTATTGTTGTTGACCATGTCCATCCCTTTATGACCCCAATGTACCCAACTTCTGATGGCTACTTTCAGCAGGATAATGCGCCATGTCATAAAGCTGGAATCATCTCAGACTGGTTTCTTGAACATGACAATGAGTTCGCTGTACTCAAATGGCCTCCACAGTCACCAGATCTCAATCCAATAGAGCATCTTTGGGATGTGGTGGAACGGGAGATTCGCATCATGGATGTGCAGCCGACAAATCTGCGGCAACTGTGTGATGCCATCATGTCAATATGGACCAAACTCCCTGAGGAATGCTTCCAGCACCTTGTTAAATCTATGCCACGAAGAATTGAGGCAGTTCTGAAGGCAAAAGGGGGTCAAACTCGTTACTAGCATGGGGTACCTAATAAAGTGGCCGGTGAGTGTAGATCTGATAGATATTGAGGAAACTATTGATTTTCTTCTGAACTGTCTGTTGGTTTCACACACAGAGTGTGTGACTCGTTCATCAGGACTGTTCAAATCACATTTATTGTGGCTTTGAGATAAAAAATATATTTCTATAAGAAGTGGATTGAGACGAAGGACAGCGGAGGAAGTGGGCAACCAAAATATGTGTGTGCGTGCGTGTGTGTGTGTGTCTGTCACCTGTCATGAGGAGGAAACTGTAGCCATGTTTCCATTCAACACGTTTTTATCCGAATTAAGTGATATCGAATAAAAAATGCCTTATGGAAACAGTAAAATTCGATGAAATTTCATGAAAATCGACTCAAATGAAATACGATCGGTCTCATCGGATATTCTCTTGATCGATATACAGCTAATGTGATAAAAGCTGATGGAAACGTTATTTGCAGAATAAATAATGAATTGCGATTAAGTTTTATGACCTTTTATGCTTGCAACACGTCAGAAGACGAGTTCATTTCCGGCCAGTCTGTTTGCGCACACATGGCCGATGTCAACAAACACAGATGTAAGTGGACAAAGCAATACAAAATAAAAAATGCTTCAACCAAAGGGTTATGAACCACGATCTCCCAGAACTGATGGAGCGCTGTCGTTCCCACACCACAGTCACCTCCGCTGTCGTCGGGCATTTACGTGCATCGGCATCATCATAGCAATGTTTATAGCGTCGTTGTTTTCTTAGGTTAGTTTTGCTTGTTTTTACGTGGCTTGGTTGAATTCTAATGTATAATGTGGTCTGTTATTTCTGGTTAACTCACTGCGGCGCTGCTATAACACACCGTTGCCATGGACGCAGTTCCAGAGACGTAACAGACTATTTTCTTTAGCAGAAGCAATACTCGTTTTTAAATCAATAAACTCGTTTTTAAGTCAATATTTTGGGTCAAATTATTGATGTATTTATTTATTTGGTTGATTTATATGTAATAAGCAGGATATCAGCGAGGCGGTTGTTATAGCGAATACAACCCCTTTAGGCTAACAACCGCCTCGCATACATTATCCCATACATATGTCAGCTGGCACATAAGCATTATTAGGCTTCAACTTGTGAAATACTTGATCATTTGTTGGTAGATGGCATGATCCGTTTTGTCTAACAAAACTTTGTTCGCAAAAGTTTGCTTGAATGTTGTTCGATTCAGTGTGAAAATGAATGGAAACACCTTAAAATGTCTCAAATCAATTCGATATACCAATTTGATCGCAAAACAGCATGTGACGTCATTACGTACAGGTTTTTATTCACTTTAAAGCTGTTTGATGGAAACACACTTTCACCAGCTTTATTCGCATGTGTTTTTTAACCAAACTTCAGATAATTCGATTGACAAGTAGATGGAAACATGGCTTGTGATGAAGGAGTCAGTGTGGATACAGTAGCTCAGTGTGTGTGTGTGTGTGTGTGTGTGTGTGTGAGTAGTGTGCAATCAACTTTATTTCTAAAGCACATTTTTAAACAACAGACATTGCCCCAAAATACTTTACATAACAATAACATAACAAATCAGACATACTTTATTCAAAGGCTAAAGAAAATAAATACGTTTTTCAATAAGACTTGTAATAAGTTGTAATCGAATGGAGCTGACCTCACATGGAACGCGAGACTCTTCCGACGTTCGGGACCTTCCACGGAGAAAGCACCGATCTCCTTTGACTTTAAATGACAGCGAGGACTAAAGAGTCGTTGATCAGAGGAGCTGAGAACTGAGAGTAGGGAAGTATACGATCGCCGATGTACTGGAGCAAGGCCTGACAATGCCTTATAAACAAACAAGAGAATTTAAAATCAATCCTGAATTTGAACGGAAGCCAATATAGGGACAGTAGTACCGGAGTCATATGGTCTCTCTTTCACACTCCCGCTTTCGCACTTTGTTTCTGTTTCTTAAAGTAATGTGTTGAGTCCATGATTACCCCTAAACTCTTTACATGATTCTCAGGGATAAAGAACCCACATGATCAGGAGAGTGAGATGAGACGGAAGAGCCTACAATCAAAACCTCAGTTTTACTCTCATTTAATTGGAGAAAGCTGCTCGATAGCCAGAGTTTAATGTCACTGTAACATTCCTGTGGTTTGTCCAACGAACAGGTTTTATCTATCCTCACAGGAAGTCAAACGAGATTGTCTGCATAGCAATGATATGAAATGCTATGCTTTTGAAAAACACAGCTTAAAGGAAGCATGTAGAGCGAAAACAGCAACTGGTCCCAAAATCGAGCCCTGAGGGACACCACAAACTAAAGGGCCGATGTGGAGGAGAAGTCTCCCAGATTCACAGCGACTGTCTGTGCAACTCCACCAAAGACCTGTACCTGCACACCACCCCAACACGCCAGACCATTGAGAAGAGCTTCATGATCAGCGCTCAGATCCAATCAAACCAGAACAACATATGATCCAGATCCAGCGATAATAACACATCATTAGTGAGCTTAAGCAGAGCCGATTCTGAACTATGACAATTGCTAAAGCCTGACTGGATGTGTCTAAAATATTATAAGTATTCAGATTCAGTATTCACAACTTTCTCTAAAATTTTCACAATAAAAGGCAATTTAGAAATTTGCCTATAGTTGTGATCTACTGTATGATCCAAGTTAGGTTTTTTCAACAAGGGATGAAGAATTGCATGTTTAAAACTATTGGGCACCACTCCGATTAATTAGAGAACTGTTAATTATTGCTTTTAGTCTGAACTCACAGTAGGAAAAACATCTTTAAAAGATGAGTCAGGAGAACATCCAGTCTGCTGATTCCTCCATAAACTTAGAACAAATATAGGATTAATAGATGAACAGGAATGTACAGATAATTATTCACTTCTATATCTTCTCAATTTTTTTAATAAAAAACAATAAAAAATCTTCACAAGTCTCGTGTGTGGCAACTCTCATAGCATTCCCTGAGGGGTTTAAAATAGAATCAAGTGTGTCAAAGAATACTTTTGGCCGATTTGCATTATCTGAAATTACTTTAGAGTAAAATTCCATTTTTTCCTCTTTTACCACCGTCTGATAGTTAGCCAAATATTTTTTTAGTTTAGTTTAGTTTAATTTTTTTAAGTTTCTCTCTTCCACTTTTTTAAAAGTTTCTCTCTTCCACTTCCATTCAGCTTTTCTACATTCTTGTGTAAGAGTGCGAGTTACATTATTTAGCCAAGGTTGAGAGGTTCCCTTGTGTGTGTGTGAGTGGTGTGTGTGTGCTGGGTTGAGTGCGTGTGCAAGTGTGTGTGTGTGTGTATCAGTGAACTCTCTTCCTGCCAGTGGCCGCTGGATGCTGATGATTGTGTGTGACCCGTTGGGTCATTAGGAGGTGGATGGAGGGGTAAATCAACATCTCCATACAGCACTTAGAGTGACCACACACACACACACACACCAGCATCCGCAGCTGATGGATGGCATCTATCTGTCTCTATATGCTGACATGAGAGTTCCTCTGCATGCCCTCTAAATATTTACTACAAGAGCGCCAATCAAAGGACAATCACACAAGAGCTCCATTGTAGAGGAGAGAGAGAGAGAGAGTCTGGGCGAGCAACGATAGACCAGTGATATCATACCAATTACCTTCGTCACTTAGTTCCTCCTGATTGTCCTTTAAAACCCTCATTACTGATGTTATCGCAGTTTAAACACAGATATCAGGGAATAACTTCAACATTCAATGATTCCATGTACGTGTAATATAAGAAAAACTGGTTCTGAAAGACTCTTTGGGGAACCGAAAAATGGTTCTTGAAAGGCATTATCTTCGAAAGACCTTCTGTCCATAGAGACATTACTGTTCTGTGTGTGTGTGTTCCAGTCGTTCTTCTGACAGGACGAAGCTTCTGCTAAATGCATCTGGACGGAGGTTTACCAGAAGAAATGACAGAAGTAAAGATGAAGACGATGATCTGAACAGGACAGTCACGGAAACACACCATGTCATGATCCATCAGTGTGTGTGTGTGTGTGTGTGTGTGTGTGTGAGAACAGAAACACATCACATGATCAGAGGACTGGTAAAATTATTTGGAAGAATTTTAATGGATGCATTATTTGTATTGATGCTTAAACAAACCATTTAGACACACACACACACACACACACACACACACACACACACACAAAAACTGTTATCAGTAAAATAGGTTCACATTTGCAAAGCTACACGACATTAGCCAATATAGAGCATAATGTTTTTGAAGAAGTTAAACATACAGCTTGTGTATTACACTGTTGAGACACACACACACACACACACACACACACTGAATCAGTCCATCAATCTCTAATAACTGCATTAATCTGCATATCAACGGCTCAAGTTTTCGTTTCGAGCTCTTACGGCTGTTCACGCGACAGCCTTTCAACTAAACACGCCAAACTCTCTCTGCGTTTCAACGACATTTTGGGTTCCGGAAAACACAAATGTGTTTTCAAATACACGCCTACACACACACTCAGACACACACCTGTCATACCCATTGCTCATTCTCTCTCTCACACTCACACATATTTCTGATCCAAAACACTCATCATGTGTCATTTTACGGTGATTAATGTCGCAGTCACACTGAACATGACATGTATCATTACAGTCTGCGTGTTTAACACACATCTGGCACGCTACACACACCGCCACAACTGCATGACTGTGTGTGTGTGTGTGTGTGTGTGTGTGTGTGTGTGTGTGTGTGTGTGTGTGTGTGTGTGTGTGTGTGTGTGTGTGTGTGTGTGTGTGTGTGTGTGTGTGTGTGTGACATAGTTGCTCAAACTAAATTATTGAGAAGGAATACACAATCTCATCTGATGCTCTCGTCTTCAGTCGAGTCCAAACGTTTGACTGAAACCATTGAAATATGTTACGATATGAAATATTTTAAATATGAAGAAAGAACGAAACACTAAACTGGGTTACGGTATTTATCTGGCAAAATAAACTGGCAAAAAAGGCAAACTTTTACAGGTTTATTTTACTATGAGAAAAACTGAATATCATAACAACCATCTGACAGGATACGGTAAACATTGACTACAACACAATCAGTTATTAATAATAACACAATCAGTTATTAATAATCTCGCCGTTCTCTCTCCAAGCTCAACTACGCAATATGTCTACAAAATCTATAACTCATTTGTAATAATATTTGAATAATACTTATATTTTTAACTTATATATTTTAGTTAATTTAATGAATACCATTATTCTTAATTATTATTAATAATATCTTCCCTAAAAATAATAAATAGCCTGTGATTTGTTGTGAATCCACTGCACAACACACACTCCTGTTGCGGAGGAAATGTGCAGACACGAGTGTGTGGCAGAGATCCAAACTAAATATTTCCTAACATTCACACACTCATTCATAGGGTGTGTGTGTGTCTGCATGTGTGTGTCTGCATGTGTGTGTGTTCTGATCATCTTTTGCTATAGTCAGGTCTCATTAACACATGTTTAAAGCGGTTTCCCCTGAATGTTGATGAAGTCACTGGAGAGTATAGAAGAGTGTGTGTGATTACTGACTTTGTTCATCCTACACACTTTTCTCTGTTGCTTTGATGGGGAGATGTTTGAGTGTGTGTGTGTGTGTGTGTGTGTGTAGGGGGTGTACAGGAACACTATGTCTGTTTCGTGTAAAGATCTGAGACACGAAGAGGAGGGGAAGTGTGTGTGCCGGCAGGGCAAACTCATTCAACATGGACTCTATTATCAACTCAACATAACTGCAGCTAGTGTGTGTGTGTGTGTGTGTGTGTGTAACAGTTAATACAGTCAAACCCAATTTGATTTAAATAGTCTGTCAACATAAAAATACATGTACATTTTACTATAATGTAGAGACAGAAAACATCATATGATGTATTAAACAAATCTTCTTCTTAGAGTTGTGTAGTTTTGTTTAGTTTTGTAGTCTTATATATAATATCTTAAACCTTTGCTTTGCCCTCATTTTTTCTCCTGCTGAACTGTTTGCTTTCTTAATGACTTCAGCTAATCCTAATGAGGCTCATTCGGGTGGAGCTGTGTGTGTGTGTGCGTGTGTGTGTGTGAACAGTGTGAAGTATGTCTGCAGGATTAAAGCATCCCTATCATTCACAGACGTTGATATAAACCAGCAGGTAATAAATGTATTTATAAAACGGTTAGTTCCAATCCTTCATTCTGATTGGTCAATTGCTGTGCTGTATATGAACGCGTCACACAACGGCTGTGGCCATGTCCACACTAATACGTTTTCGTTTGAAAACATATATTTTTCTCTCCGTTTTGGCCTTCCGTCCACACTGAAACGCCGTTTTAAGTCAACAAAAACGTCAGCGTTTGGAAAACGCCTCTCCAAAGTGGATAAATTTGAAAACGCCGTTTTCGCGTTGTAGTGTGGACAAAGAAACCGAAGGTATTTCAAAACGATGACGCAAGTTTAGTCATGTGCTCCATGTAGTAATAGATATTCAGGTTTATCGGTATTCTGCCTGTTATGTGTTATTCATTTTTACACTATTGCTAAAATATGTTACTTTCTATGTTACTTTATATGTGCTGTTCTTCATAGCACAGTACTGCAAAGATGACAGATAATTTAGCCTACTCACATTTGCTGTCCTGCGTCAGAAACAGGAGAGCAGTCGCGTTTTAGACCAAACATATGGTGACTGAATGCGACCTGGACGCATCCGTGATGGTGAGATATTTTGCTACATAAAATTATCCTGTTATTGTGCAATAACATTATTATTTATTTTCCCATCTGTATCATCTCAGTGAGCTTTTGAGAAGTTTCACGCATGCACAGTAAAGTGAATGTAGAAGTTTCTCATCCACATTGAAATGTCGGAAAACACCTGAAAATGCTAGTGTGGACTGAGAGCGTTTATAAACGAAAACCCCGTTTTCAAATCTATCCGGATTAATGTGGACGTAGCCTGTGTGTATCACTGCGCAACACTGCAGTTCCTATGTTGTGTTAATGAATGTTGCACTAATAATTTTTTTGTGTGTGTTTGAACTGTTTTATAAAAGCAATAAGGTACGAGAGGCAAGTGCTGTATCGTGAATAAGTAACAGCTGAAGGGGTTACTCCACTCACGTCAAGTCTAACAACGCCCTTCAGTCGTTACTCATTCACGATAAAGCACAGCCTCTCGTACATTATTGCTTACATATTTTATATATATATATATATATATATATATATATATATATATATACTGTATATGATTGATTTGAGTATTATGTCTTCTGAGTATTGTATCTTCAGTAAGTCATGATATTATGAACACTTACGCTTTATTCTCTTGATTTGTTGCAATCAAAAATTATGATCTATTTTAATTAATATTTTAATCACTTAAGATGTTGACTAAATATAGTCATATATTTGGTTCTTTATAAAAAAGGTTCTATTTAAAGAGAAATTCATTCATGTTGAAGGGGGGATTTCCTCTTTTTCTAGTGATAAAATTTAATTCTTAATATTTAATTTAAAAAAAAATGAATCAATAAAATGAATCCATAAAATTATCCCATGATGCGAACCCATAAAAGCTTCTACACATGAAGCGCCTGACGGAACCATTTAAGGTGCTCTCAAGAGCGCGGTCACTGTTTATGTAAGAAGGTTTATTTAATATTTAATATAGGTGAATCCTGAGAATTCAATCATCAATATAAACAGTTTAATAGCACATGTGCCATATTTAGCACGTTCCTCTTTTAGTTTAGAGAGTATCTGTCTGGTCCCAGTATTAATCACTGTGGTGAATACACACGCATCTCCAGATGGTGCAGTGAGGAAGTGCAGCTGAAGTGCAGGGATTAGAGCCTGTTGCCCCGTTACCCCACATGAAACGCACTGGGAGGGGTGTCGTCTTCAGAACGTGCGGAACACGTGCAGATCAGCGTCTCTGCAGCACATGTGTGTGTACACACACACACATGCTGCAAACCTTACACTCGGTTCAATTCAGGTGCCATGTTCCTGCTGTTTTTTGTTGTTGTTGTTGTTTTGTTTTTGTTTTGTTTTTGGGGGGGCAATTTGTTATATGTATAGAATGTTTTGTGTGTACTGTGAGTACTTTACTGTCTTCATGTATTGCTGCTAATGCACTTTAATTTCCCAACTGGGATCAATAAAGTACTACTACTTCATATGTAGAACCTTAAAGGGTTCCGTCAGGAGCTTCATATGTAGAACCTTAAAGGGTTCCATCAGGCGCTTCATATGTAGAACCTTAAAGGGTTCAGACAGCCGCTTCATGTGTAGAACCTTAAAGGGTTCCATCAGGCACTTCATATGTACAACCTTAAAGGGTTCCGTCAGGCGCTTCATATGTAGAACCTTAAAGGGTTCCGTCAGGCGCTTCATATGTAGAACCTTAAAGGGTTCAGTCAGCCGCTTCATATGTAGAACCTTCAAGAGTTCTGTCAGGTGCTTCATATGTAGAACCTTAAAAGGGTTCCGTCAGGTGCTTCATATGTCAAACCTTAAAGGGTTCCGTCAGGTGCTTCATATGTAGAACCTTAAAGGGTTCAGTCAGCCGCTTCATATGTAGAACCTTAAAGAGTTCCGTCAGGCGCTTCATATGTAGAACCTTAAAGGGTTCCGTCAGGCGCTTCATATGTAGAACCTTAAAGGGTTCCGTCAGGCGCTTCATATGTAGAACCTTAAAGGGTTCCATCAGGCGCTTCATATGTAGAACCTTAAAGGGTTCCGTCAGGCGCTTCATATGTAGAACCTTAAAGGGTTCCGTCAGGCAGCTTCATATGTAGAACCTTAAAGGGTTCCGTCAGGCGCTTCATATGTAGAACCTTAAAGGGTTCCGTCAGGCGCTTCATATGTAGAACCTTAAAGGGTTCCGTCAGGCGCTTCATATGTAGAACCTTAAAGGGTTCCGTCAGGCGCTTCATATGTAGAACCTTAAAGGGTTCCGTCAGGTGCTTCATATGTAGAACCTTAAAGGGTTCCGTCAGGCGCTTCATATGTAGAACCTTAAAGGGTTCCGTCAGGCGCTTCATATGTAGAACCTTAAAGGGTTCCATCAGGCGCTTCATATGTAGAACCTTAAAGAGTTCCGTCAGGCGCTTCATATGTAGAACCTTAAAGAGTTCCGTCAGGCGCTTCATATGTAGAACCTTAAAGGGTTCCGTCAGGCGCTTCATATGTAGAACCTTAAAGGGTTCCGTCAGGCGCTTCATATGTAGAACCTTAAAGGGTTTCAGTCAGGCGCTTCATATGTAGAACCTTAAAGGGTTCCATCAGGCGCTTCATATGTAGAACCTTAAAGGGTTCCGTCAGGCGCTTCATATGTAGAACCTTAAAGGGTTCCGTCAGGCGCTTCATATGTAGAACCTTAAAGGGTTCCAGTCAGCCGCTTCATATGTAGAACCTTTAAGGGTTCCGTCAGGCGCTTCATATGTAGAACCTTAAAGGGTTCCGTCAGGCGCTTCATATGTAGAACCTTAAAGGGTTCCGTCAGGCGCTTCATATGTAGAACCTTAAAGGGTTCCAGTCAGCCGCTTCATATGTAGAACCTTAAAGGGTTCCGTCAGGCGCTTCATATGTAGAACCTTAAAGGGTTCCGTCAGGCGCTTCATATGTAGAACCTTAAAGAGTTCCGTCAGGCGCTTCATATGTAGAACCTTAAAGGGTTCCGTCAGGCGCTTCATATGTAGAACCTTAAAGAGTTCCGTCAGGTGCTTCATATGTAGAACCTTAAAGGGTTCCGTCAGGCGCTTCATATGTAGAACCTTAAAGGGTTCCATCAGGCGCTTCATATGTAGAACCTTAAAGAGTTCCGATCAGGCGCTTCATATGTAGAACCTTAAAGGGTTCCATCAGCCGCTTCATATGTAGAACCTTAAAGGGTTCCGTCAGGCGCTTCATATGTAGAACCTTAAAGGGTTCCGTCAGGCGCTTCATATGTAGAACCTTAAAGGGTTCCGTCAGGTGCTTCATATGTAGAACCTTAAAGGGTTCCGTCAGCCGCTTCATATGTAGAACCTTAAAGGGTTCCGTCAGGCGCTTCATATGTAGAACCTTAAAGGGTTCCATCAGGCGCTTCATATGTAGAACCTTAAAGAGTTCCGTCAGGCGCTTCATATGTAGAACCTTAAAGGGTTCCGTCAGCCGCTTCATATGTAGAACCTTAAAGAGTTCCGTCAGCTGCTTCATATGTAGAACCTTAAAGGGTTCCGTCAGGCAGCTTCATATGTAGAACCTTAAAGGGTTCCGTCAGCCGCTTCATATGTAGAACCTTAAAGGGTTCCATCAGCCGCTTCATATGTAGAACCTTAAGAGTTCCGTCAGCCGCTTCATATGTAGAACCTTAAAGGGTTCCATCAGGCGCTTCATATGTAGAACCTTAAAGGGTTCCGTCAGGAGCTTCATATGTAGAACTTTAAAGGGTTCCGTTCAGCCGCTTCATATGTAGAACTTTAAAGGGTTCCGTCAGGCGCTTCATATGTAGAACTTTAAAGGGTTCCGTCAGCCGCTTCATATGTAGAACCCTAAAGGGTTCAGTCAGGCGCTTCATATGTAGAACTTTAAAGGGTTCCGTCAGGCGCTTCATATGTAGAACCCTAAAGGGTTTCATCAGACGCTTCATATGTAGAACTTTAAAGGGTTCCGTCAGCCGCTTCATATGTAGAACCTTAAAGGGTTTCATCAGACGCTTCATATGTAGAACCTTAAAGGGTTCCATCAGGCGCTTCATATGTAGAACCTTAAAGGGTTCCATCAGGCGCTTCATATGTAGAACCTTTAAAGGGTTCCGTCAGGAGCTTCATATGTAGAACTTTAAAGGGTTCAGTCAGGCGCTTCATATGTAGAACTTTAAAGGGTTTCATCAGACGCTTCATATGTAGAACTTTAAAGGTTCCGTCAGCCGCTTCATATGTAGAACCCTAAAGGGTTTCATCAGACGCTTCATATGTAGAACTCTTAAAGGGTTTCCGTCAGCAGCTTCATATGTTGGAACCCTAAAGGGTTCAGTCAGGCGCTTCATTATGTAGAACTTCTTCATTCCTTCTCTCCTCTCCTCTTCCTCTTCTCCTTCCTCTCCTCTTCCTCTCCTCTCTTCCTCCTCCTCTCCTCTCTTCTCTTCTTCTCTGTGGTGAGGGCATGTTATGAGTTCTCTGTAAAGCTAACAGTGCTGTTGATGATCCTCTGCCTGCTATTGTTCAGCTGAATTTCTTTCAGGCCACATTAAACCCTTTAAAAAGACAGTAAAAAGGTCCATTTAAATGTGACTTCAGAGTTGCGAGTCCTCCCTGCCCCCTGGCCTCGACTCGGCCAGAGAAAGAGAAGGTGTGTGTGTGTGTGATCAAGCCCTGGAGGCTTCAGACCTTTTATGGGCTTCAAGGCTCTTAAAGCGGATCTTATTGGGACGACAAACTCTGTTCTCCCGCAGGTCCCCGTTTCAGCTCTGCTGTTCAGAGGGGAATGTAAGGCTACGTCTACATTCATCCAGATACATCTGAAAACACTTTCGTTTAAAAACGTTCTCCGTCCACACTAGTGTTTCAGGCGTTCCCTGGCATTTCAGTGTGGATGAGAAACTTTTGGAAAACGCCTAAAACGCTAAATTCCCCTTTACTGCCCATCATTCACTGATCGACCAGCTTTCACTCAATCACTGTTATATGTTTAGCTCAGACGCTCAAACTGCTCAGCAGGTGCGATTGAACCTTCTGTCATGTTTGCAGGACTGTGATATGAAGAGTGTGTGAAGTAAAATATTTCAGCAACAGTGTGAACAGCACATAACAGGCTCAATACCGTGTAAACATGAACACCTATGGGTTCAATACGCATCACATGACTAAAGCTGCATCATCGCTTTTCAAATACCTCCGTTTCCTCAGTCCACACTACATCATGGAAACAGTTTTAAAATGTATCCACTTTGGAGAGCGTTTTCAAAAAGCCTTATTTTCTTTAATAAATACGTCGTTTCAGTGTGGACGAGGCCTTTGGTGTTGCCCATGTACGGACCTGTGTCCTGGCTCAGTTCTGGTGGCCAATATCTCTGCGCATCTTCTGGTGGTGTCTGCTATAGTGCCGGTGCAAGAAAACAGCATCATGTAAACAAATGTGGAAAAATGAGCCATAATAGAGAATATCATCTGATATATCAGCGAGCGGTCCGGTGGCGGTCTGGACGGGCACTGGTGTAGACAGCTGTGGGCCGGCGGGGGTTCTGGGCTAATGTAATCATCAGGCGAGTCTTCTCCAGGAAGCAGTGGGCTGTGTGTGATGTGGTCAACTCTCGTCCCCAGCTGAATGTTGGGTGGGTGAGAGTGTGTGTGTGTGTGTGTCTGCTCAGGGCCTTTGGCTTTCATTTCCACTCCGTTTTCACCAAACCAGCAAGAGATCTACATCTGGAGCACACCGCCGCGACTTATAAAGTTTTAGAAAGAGTCTCTTCTGCTCACCAAGGCTGCATTTATTTGATATAAACACACAAAAAATATTATGAAATATTCTGACAATTTAAAATAACTGTTTTCTATTTTAAAGTGTCATTTATTCCTGTGATTTTTAGCATCATTACTCCAGTCTTCAGTGTCACATGATTCCTTCACAAATCACTCTAATATGAGGACCTGATGATCAAGAAACTGTTATGATTATTATTATGATTATTATCAGAGTTGAAAACAGATTCTTCGATAGAAAGTTCAAAATAACAACATTTATTATAAACAGAATCTTTTATAAATGTCTTTACTGTAACTTTTGATCAATTTAATTCATTCTTGATGAATAAAAGTCTTGATTTCTTTTATCCCCCCCCCCCCAAAAAAAAATTTAAATAAAATAAAAATTCGCACTGACCCCAAACTTTTGAACGGTGGTGTTTAATGTTACAAACATTACACTGAAGACTGGAGTAATGATGCAGGAATAAATCACACTTTACTGTATATTCACATAGAGAACAGATGATTTACACTGGAGTAATATTTCACAATATTGCTGATTTTTGTATTTTTAATCAAATAAATAGCCTTGGTGAGCATAAGAGACTTCTTTTAAAAACATTATAAATCTCATCGATCCGAAAACGTTTGCCCGGTAGTGTGTATTGAGACGAATTCTATGGAAAGTATGGGTTAAGTCGGAGCGCCCTGAGGAATGAGTCTCGCACCGGACAGTGTTAGCGTTGTGGCATCGTGGGGATGACGTTAGAATTGTGGGAATAGTGTTCAGCGTTGTGGGAAGTCGTGTTAGAGTCGTGTGTAAAAGAGGATTCTCCCAGTAAAGGCCTTCAGTCACTGAGTCTCCGTCACAGGACATCCTTCCTCTGCAGGACGAGAGTGAGACGCTGGAACATGTTCATTCTCCTCTGACAACAGCCCAGCTCGCAGTGTGTGTGTGTGTGTGTGTGTGTGTGTGTCGACGCAGCGCTCAATCCCCCGACACTGACTCGCGTCCTCATACATGCGATTCAATTATCTGGACAAGGCCATTTGTTTTGGATTCATGAGTCTAGAATTTAAAAAGAAATTAAGAAAATGAGCACAGATTTATTTTTATACAAGGATTATTTAGGATTATGAGTGCCGTTGTCTGTTTTTATAGATTTATAGGGAGGGGGTCCTCAATTGTGAAAATGTTTTTTTTTTTATGGTAAAAATGCAGAAAGTTTTCTGTTAGGGTTTGATATTTGATAACAGTTTAATATTTATAACTGTGTTGAAATGAAAACAGTACGTGTGTGTGTGTGTGTGTGTGTGTGTGTGTGTTATATTTTGGAGACTTGTGAGCTAAACCTGACAAAGTCCCAAAAACTTGGGGACGTCCTCAATTGTGAAAATGGCATGAAAATAAATAGTTTTTTAAAGGTAAAAAATAATTTTTAATAAAAGTGTTAGGTTTGGATTAGGATTTAGGTAAGGGTTAGATTATAATATATATAACTGTCTTCATATAAAAGCAAAAGGTGTGTGTGTGGCAGCAGTGGAGTGATTGTTAGATCCTGTCCTCTGGGGGCGGAGTCAGTGACACTGCTGTGGGAGGAGTCAGTGGGTGGTGCCAAAGTGCCTTCAACAAGTCAGACAAACATGCTCAGTTAGTCAGTCAATCTCAGGCACTCGCAGGAGAAGTCATTACCATCTGGACTAGCAGTGGGACGAGACCGGAGAACTGAGCTGCACCTGTCCCACACACACACACACACACACTCACACACACACACTCACTCAGGG
Organism: Hybognathus amarus; assembly: GCA_030378365.1. NCBI lineage: Eukaryota > Metazoa > Chordata > Actinopteri > Cypriniformes > Leuciscidae > Hybognathus > Hybognathus amarus. The sequence continues at coordinate 190,064 of JAQIUQ010000493.1, forward strand.
GAGAGATCACTCACAGCCTCTATGTGTGGCTGGGACCAAGGCGTCCTGGTAAGTGACATTTCTCTGAGCTGATTTCTGTGGCAAGACAAGAGTGCGTTTAACATTACAATCAACTGTTTCTATTAGTTCATTAATTGAATGTTTACAGCTTGTTTAGAGGTTGTTAATTATATGCGGTGTGATTGTTTGTTGTGAGGCTTGTGAACTGTTTTATTGGGGCTTAATAGTTCTTTTTTTGGTTCTCGGCTATGAGAGTGAAGTCATTTCTATTTATTTTAATTCATTTAAAACAATTCTTATCTTCTGTATTTATTGGCTGGATGCATATATATATATATATATATATATTTTTTTTTTAAACCAAATGTGTTTTAATGATTTCACCTAAAAGCAGTGTTTTAGATATAGTTGTATAAATTGTCTGTATATTTAGTGTGCATCTGATTTCCATGTTTGTTAATGTTGAGTTTTTCAGTTTCGCTATGAGTTTTGGTTCTCTCAGCTGTCCTACGCACAACACTTTCTAACAAAAAAACTAAAGAAAACTGTTTTCTGATCTTCTCTTCAATAATAATAAAAAGTACAAAATACTAGTATAATAGAAAAATACAACAACATCCACAAATCAACTTTTTACTTTAGAGGCTGCTGTCTGTTCTGAAACAAGATGTTTGACAAATTCAGTGAACTTTATAATTTTATACAAATTCTACAACTGTGAACATTTGTAGTTTAGGATGGGTTAGGAACGAAAAAAGTTAAGTTTTAAAAAACAGGTTTAAACAGCATTGAGTTTTGGTGGAGGATTGGCCGTGTTTCGGCTCGAGTGTTGGTTGGAGATTGATTGAATCACTTTGTGTCCCGGTGGAAAAACATTTCTCCTCTTTCCTCTCACACAAACTCTCACACACACACGGATTGATGGTTCCTCTGATTCCACATTTAGCCACATTCAGAAGTAGACGGGACTTCCTTCCTCTGTTTTCCTCCATTTGTGGCTATTTTTTCCCTCTGGGTAGAAACAGGGAGAGCGAGAGAGCGAGGGATGATGGACAGAAGTGAAGAGTAGGACACTAGAGGAGAGATTGGGATCAGTTCAGCTCAGGATGTCTTTTATTTACTTTGAGGAGCACTTTAGCTTCTCTGTGTTGAAAGACAATTGGGTTGAAAAACACTTTAGTGGTAACACTTTATTAAGTTTTCATATCGCATTATATTATTTCGCAAATGGTTGTGAGCAAAGTTAAAATGCCTTATAATATTTGCAAATTTCTTTTTACATCTGAAATGCGTTGTTTGTCGTGTGTTTTCATAGATTACACTTTCTAGTATTGTAATATATTATAACTTTGGTTACAATTATTCATGAGACCATACGATGCATTATAACGCTCATAATTAAATGCATTAAAAGGCTTGTGACTGACTGAATTTTTTTTTCAATGAAATTAATGTACTGTATCCTAGTTTAAACATGTTGTTTTATTTAATTTTAGTATTTTTAGGGGATTTTATGGAACTAAATGATATTTACGCTGTGTTTATAATCCATTAATTCACTTTTTGAGCATAGACCTGAACATTTAATTTCCAGCTTAAACTGGTGAATCTCGAACGCTTTAAAGCACAGACTGGAGTTTGATCTCTTCTTAAAGACACACTCGGCAGATTATTGTGAAAAAGTGAACATAAAAAAGTTTGAGAAAGTAATGTTTGAATGTCTGAACAGCACCAGAGGATGAAGTGAAGTGTTCCCTAAAAATCCTCCTTGTTAAACAACCGAGAACTAATTCAGGCAAAAGCTAAATTTCAAATTAATTTCTTGCTATTAAACAATATTAGTGCATCATGAATGTTTCATAAAAAAGAGCATTCATATAGTTCAACCTTTGCCCTTTCCCTAGATAATGTTTAGCTCTCTCTCACACACACACACACACACACACACACACAACACAAGTCAACACGTCTGACTCCTTCTGTTCCTCAGGCTGCTTCTCATCACAGCTCGGCAATGTTGACTACTGAGGGAGCGCCCGACACCGCTGACAATGAGGAGCTCAAGATGGACGTGGAGGACGCAGACATGACAAAATGGACGGAGGGACGAGTTTGAGGAGAAATGCACGTATGTGGTGAAGGACCACACCTGGGAGGGTCTGCGGAGAGCACACGGGCCGAGGCCGTCGCTGCCCAGGAACCTGGCCTTCAAACACCCGCCGCACGCCACAGAGGTACCGCTCCACACACACACTCTGCAACACACACTCACAGAGGTATGGCTCCGCAACACACACTCACGGCTCCGCGAACACACACTCGCGTGACAGAAGGTACAGTCTCCACGACACACACTCTGCAACACACACTCACAGAGGTATGGCTCCACACACACACTCTGCAACACACACTCACAGAGGTATGGCTCCACACACACACTCTGCAACACACACTCACAGAGGTACGGCTCCACACACACACTCTGCAACACACACTCATAGAGGTATGGCTCCGCAACACACACTCACGGCTCCACGACACACACTCACGCCACAGAGGTACCGCTCCACACACACACTCACGGCTCTGTGACACACACTCTGCAACACACACTCACAGAGGTATGGCTCCGCAACACACACTCACGGCTCCGCGACACACACTCGCTGCAACAGAGGTACAGCTCCACGACACACACTCACGCCACAGAGGTACAGCTCTGCAACACACACTCATGCCACAGAGGTACAGCTCCGCAACACACACTCACGGCTCCGCGACACACACTCGCCGACAGAGGTACAGCTCCACGACACACACTCACGCCACAGAGGTACAGCTCCGCAACACACACTCACGCCACAGAGGTACAGCTCCGCAACACACACTCATGCCACAGAGGTACAGCTCCGCAACACACACTCATGCCACAGAGGTACAGCTCCGCAACACACACTCATGCCACAGAGGTACAGCTCCGCAACACACACTCACGGCTCCGTCGACACACACTCGCGCAACAGAGGTACAGTCTCGCGACACACACTCGCGCGACAGAGGTACAGCTCCACGAACACACACTCACGCCACAGAGGTACAGCTCCGCAACACACACTCACGCCACAGAGGTACAGCTCCGCAACACACACTCATGCCACAGAGGTACAGCTCCGCAACACACACTCATGCCACAGAGGTACAGCTCCGCAACACACACTCACGGCTCCGCGACACACACTCGCGTGACAGAGGTACAGTCTCGCGACACACACTGCGCGACAGAGGTACAGCTCTCACGACACACACTCACGCCACAGAGGTACAGTCTCCGCAACACACACTCACGCCACAGAGGTACAGCTCCGCAACACACACTCATGCCACAGAGGTACAGCTCCGCAAACACACACTCACGGCTCCGCGACACACACTCTGCGTGACAGAGGTACAGCTCTGTGACACACACTCGCTAACAGAGGTACAGCTCGCGACACACACTCGCGCGACAGAGGTACAGCTCCACAACACACACTCACGCCACAGAGGTACAGCTCCGCAACACACACTCATGCCACAGAGGTACGCCTCTGCAACACACACTCACGCCACAGATGTACAGCTTCGCAACACACACTCACGCCACAGAGGTACGCCTCCGCAACACACACTCACGACGCCACAGAGGAACGGCTCTGCAAACACACACTCACGGCTCCGCAAACACACACTCACGACGCCACAGAGGAACGGCTCTGCAAACACACACTCCAGGCCCCCGGGCTTGCTCTCAGAAATCAGGCCACATTAAACCTGCTAAGCAAACGGAGAGAGCGTCACGTTATCAAACTGCAGGAACTTTGAGTGGTTGTGATTTTCTGTTTGAACGGCATCTCCATAAAGCCACACCTACTGATCACACAACTGGTATTAATCTTCTTTATCTGCACTGTCAGAGAAAGAAAAACACTCCCTGTCTGATGTCTGTGTGTGTGCTTAATAATTTCTAACTGGCATTGTCGCTCGGCTAACACAAACAGCCATACATCAGCGCGCCGCATGACAAGCTCCTCGAGCACCGAGTGCAAAAGTTGAGAGGCGAGATCTGTTGCCATCTATCAAAGCGGCTTTATCTGCACGTCTGTGTCCACCGCAATCCACAAACACACTACTTTCCACCTTTCCTGCGCTGAATGACGGCTGACGCTTTCAATGGGATTAAGCCTCTTCTTTTCAAAGTGTTTGTAGATCAACAGGAACAGGGTTATGGATTTTTTCATCAATTGCTCTGTCTGTGTTATCTCTGCCTGTGAGCATGTACTTATGAGCTGATAAAGAGCTAGCCCTGTTTCCTCCAGAAACACCTGAGGTTCAAACAGGAGTGAGTGGAGTCATGTGGGAGATTACGCTGATGAGAGACTGCGTTTAATGAGTGCTTGTAATCGCTCTTTAGAGGAGTCGGGTGAGGAGGTGAAGCGAGATCCACACAAAAGGATTTCAAGTATCAAAAAAAGAAATATTGTGATTTTAATGATAAATGATATTTGGACGTGAAAAAGAACAAGTAATTGTACAATTTACAGTGAAAAACCTATTTTTGGTGAATTAGGGTTTCATGTTACATTTAATGTTGTTAAATGAATTTGTATAGCATTTTTAAATTTCATGTCATGTGTGTTCCCATGATGGTGTTTAGTGTGTATGTGAATGACACTGTGTGGCTTGTGATTTTGTGGCTTTGGTTGATCATGTGACTCTCATCACCGCTGTGATTGGTGGATGTCAGTGTATTACAATCCTACAAAACAGATATTAGCTCGGTAAATTAACATATCAGTTTATGAAATACAGTTATTTACAGTAAATTTAAGTCTGTAAAACCTAAAATGTTGCCACCGTATTTCTGGCAACCATTTTATTACTGTAAATTCTTTTCTTTGAACTTGGAAAGCCTGCTCTAATAGGCTTTATTCATATATGGCACCTGTATGATTGGGTGTTGTGTAGAGAGCCTAAGTGTCTGTGCGGTTCATCAGAGGTGAAGCGGGACAAACGAGTCGTCTCTCTCAGCTTCGGGACACAACCTTGATGACCTTTCACTTCCCGTGGCTGTCGGGAGATGTGGCGGCTGAGGAGACGTGCGGCTCTGTGTCTTTCAAGTGCGCACATCTGGCTGACTGCCAATTAATTACCCCGGTCTCTCTCGCACACACACACTAATATAATGATGCTAGCAATGAATCAGAAAATGATTTGATTGTGAACCTAAGATACTGTACTGTTAAGGTAACCTACCTCCTTCTCAACCACCTGTTTTCCTGCTATTTTTTGACCAGGTTATTGGTGTAGTAAGCAAAGATATGTAGCTAAACCCCTGGGTTGTTATGTCTGACCCAAGATCTGGGTAAAATAAGAAAATTACCCAAACACTGGGTTGTTACGTGTGACCCAGGAGCTGGGTAACACAGAAACGACTGAAAAATAACCAAAAAAATTTCCCAAAAACTCAACCCAGGATTTGGGTAAAAAAAAAAAAAATCACAAGGTTTTTTTAGAGCGTGAGGTCATCAACCTCTTTCTTAACCACCTGTTTTCCTTCTTTTGTTTTTGACCAGATCATTGGCGTAGTCAGCAGAGAATACATCCCCAAAGGCACACGCTTCGGCCCCCTTGTGGGAGAGAGTTACACTGCAGAAAATGTCCCCAAAGATGCCAACAGGAAGTACTTCTGGCGGGTGAGTTGTTTTGTTTCAGAAGCTTTCAATAAAAGTAGGAGCGAACAAGTGAAAAAATAAAAATAGCGGGTCACTTCCTGTTCCACTGACTGACTTCCTGCGTGACATCATGGGCTGGATGGCTATAGAAGCAGTGAGCGATCAGAAACTGCTGAGTAAAGATCTGCTGTTTTGGGAAGTGCACAGACTGAGAGTGCAGCGATTCGTTCATCTTTATTTGACTGTGCAGTGTGTGGGACCGGAAGTGCTTAATGACTCTTCAGTTCTGCTGCTGTAAATATACGTCTTTCTTCAGCTCGACGGATCGTCCGCGTCACTGCAGCGTTTGATCAGTGTAATAAAGTCAGCATCACAGCCGCCATTCCCCTCACTCATCCGTGACAAGCAGCCGTCGTAACGGAGAAACTCCGACCCTTAGTTGCCCAAAAGTTTTTCACAGTTATAATTAAAACATACAAGTATATAAAAACATTTACCAAGCCTAGCAAATGAAGGCACGACTACACACTCTTAGACACACAACTGTACAGTGAGATTAGTATAGAGAGAAAAACTAAATAAAAATAAGCAATTTCTTCATTGAACAGAATACCCTTAACTCCAAGCTAAGTTTAAAAGCTACGTTTAAAATCTCTATTGTTTGAGCTTGCCAGATATGAAGGGGGAGACTGTTCCACAGCAGTGGAACCACAACTGAAAAAGCTTGGTCACCCTTTGACTTCTTCTTAGAATAAGGGACAGCAGAAACTGGTTCGTTGGTCCTACCTGATATGTAAAACCCCAAAAGGTCAGCAATGTGATTTGGGGACATGTTATGCATTCTTTCCTTTCTGTCAGAAAGTGTGAAGTCACCCCGCTCTAGTCTTATTTTCTGTCACTTCTATATTGCTGCCAAATCTAAGATCCCAAGCGGAACAACTCTGGTCTTTACCCACTAGAACCAGCATTGATATCACTCTTTCCTCAGTTACTGTCAGCCGTATGCTGCAATACAGGTGATTACACAGTCACTGGTGAGAGCTTTTCAAGCAGAAGAGGAAGAACAGTGTTGACGTTTCAGAGGGAAACCTTGTTTGTGACGTCTGAAAGTGTTCCTGGAACTTGCAAGCGCAGTGTAAACCTCATAGTGAGACAGGCGTCCCCCTAACAAACTTCAGACGAGACCTAGGACTGTTGGAGAGACTGTGAATATTAGTGCGGGGGTGTTTGCTGACTCACTGTGAGACTTTATAAGAGCAAATCCCACTCATTTGTTTCATAGACATGAGAAACAGACTGGGGGACTTGAGAACTGAACGTTTTAATCGTGTCTGATCTTCATGCTAAACTTCTTTATGTTCTGCAGATATACTCAAATGGAGAGTTCCGTCATTTTGTGGACGGACTGGACGAGGAGAAGAGTAACTGGATGCGTTATGTGAATCCAGCTCATTCCCAGCAGGAGCAGAACCTTGCCGCCTGCCAAAACGGGATGAGCATCTATTTCTACACCGTCAAGGCCATTCCTGCAGACCAGGAGCTTCTGGTGTGGTACTGCCCCGAGTTTGCCCGCCGCCTCAACTACCCTGCCTCTGGAGAGATTATGATGCAAAAACTCAGTAAGTTCACGCAAACAACTTCTCTTTGTTTGTCCTGGGGTCTCAATTATAACTGTCGCGTCGCACAAAACAGGCCCTGAAAGAGGCGTACGCCGCTTCACACACATAGGTTGTGATTTATAAAAACAAACTTGGCAGAACATTTTTTTGCAAACTTTTATCCATGATGAACATTAGAGACGTAGAAGTTTAATCGACACTCGATGATGATCCGAGGGACTGATGAAGAAAAAAACACTTTGATATTTATGAATAGTCCTAATCACAAATAACAATATTTAGATTAAATATGCCATTCTCATTAATGGAGTTAAGAACTTAAATTACATTTCCGAGAAGTTACAAGTTTTTTTAATATTCTAAAAAACAGTAATATTTGGAGTGGATGTGATGCTTTTGAACACTTTTCCCGTGTTTTAATGTTTTAACTACAGCGAGATTGCTCAGCGCATGATAATAATAGCAGGGTTAGTAATATTTTCACGCAAATAATGCACAATCAATTATGCACAATAAGGCCTTTCTGTTTCCATTCAAAATATAAAGCAATTAAAAATATTGTTTATTTATTTTTTTAAAAGCCAAGGATAGGCTACAAAATTAATTTTAGCAATGTAACATGACGCAAATCTGTTTCTCATATTTCACTAAAGGCTGGTATACCGTTAAACATGGTCTCACATGGATGAATATGCATTTGATTTGCAAATGAAAGGATATGCATAGTAAAACCAGGCGTTGTCAGCTCATATATGGTTATTTCGAGGTGGTGACGCATGTGCACAATCTTCCTCTGACTGGGGTTTATAAATGGGCTTTTGTGCAGGTTCTGGCATTCATGCGCTTTTTTAAGTCTAAATATTTTTAGACTTAAAAAAGTTTTACCTTTCGGGCGCACATACACCTTTAGTAAGGATCCTAAACATTTTATAGATGAGACCCCTGGTTCCTCGTTATCTCAGTTTGAGTCAAGGAAAACATCCCTTCCCACTTTACAGATAGACCATTGTGCAAACACACCAGCGTCTTCTCTTTCATCTGCGTTAGGATCGGAATTCTTTGAACCACTCGATTTCTCTGCTTTCTTCCCCAACAATGTTTTCCTTCAGACTAATTACAAAGAATAGGAGAGTAATGCTCAAGCCATTGGTGTTTGAGGATGTTCTTTAAACATGAAAGTGCTGGCTAAGGTTTGTTTTGCCCAACATAATAAACCGGCAATAAAAGTCCTCAAAGCTGAAAGGATGAGACAGAAGAAAAGATTGATATGGAGGACAGGGGGAGATTATAGTTAGGTGAACAGGCCAGTCAGTGTGACTCCTCTCCCCAGAGTCATGCGCATACCCCGGGGCCACTGGATGTAGCCGACCTCGAGCTCAACACACACACACACACACACACACACACACACACACACACACACACACACACACACACACATAGACAAGTCTGTAATTACACCTACTCCCTCATACCTGCAGCCTGAAGAGGGAATAATAGCCCCAGGATCTCAAAGCTGAACAGCAGTGAAACCTAGTGTGACTCAGTCTTACAGAACGGGTGATCTGACCTGACACAACCTCCCACATGAAACTGATTTAGACGTTGACTTTTATCTCCCTGGCCCTGTCTGGTGTAAAACGACAGCGCATTCAGCCAACGTGTATCTTAAGTGCCTTCATTCCTACCGTCCTGCCTCGGGAGGTGTGGGAGGAACTTTTTCATTTGCTTGCCACTTTAAGAGTTAGGAGAGACTAGTAAGAGCGTGTGCAAGAGAAGGAAAAAAAAACATCTCCATTGACTAGTTGAACTTCCTGGCGGCAGGGCTGTGCTGACAGATTGATATCTCTGTGATTGCTGGCTGTTTGTTTTTGGCAAGCTCTCTAGGGAGGAACAGAACTGGTGCTATCTGTGGAAGAGAGGTGGGAGGGGAGAACTGATAACCTCTCGGTTTGTTTACACGTAGCTGCCGGGACAGAAGGATAGGGGAGTGGAGAGTACGGTACATCTTTTAAGGGATGCACACAATCATATTCACACTTGAATTCGACACAATTAACCCTGTGAATGTTCAGTGGACAGGAAGCAGGAAGTTATTTAATTGTTTACATCCTTTTAAAGGAGATAAGTATTTAAAACGTATGGGAAAGTCATTTTCTAATTAGCTTTCCACCTTTCATTAAATGTGGGTGTGTGGAAGAGTCCGGGTGGTTTATAATGGGTCTGTTTAGCCCAAACATTTGACTTTTTTTAATGTGAATTCTGTGCAAGCCTTTAAATTTGAGATAGTGCCGAAATTTGGGAGCTCATGAAAGATCGATCACTGAAATAATATCCGGTCTCTGTAGACTCTACAAGGGAGAGATCTAGACATGTAGATCCCTATCTAGCAGGACGCCATCCGTCCCCCACACCCACTCAGTGAACCCCATTAGATAGTATCAGTGCATCCATCCCACCCTGACCGGGGCGCTGTCAGGCTCACATCCTGTAGACCCTAACACCAGACAATTTGTCAAACTGTCACACTAAGTGAACCACTGGGGTGCTTTGTCGAAATTTGGTTTAAGAAGAGCTATGTGCTCTGGGACAATGGAGCTGCTGTGTCCCTCAAAATAACCATAACTGGATTCGGATGTACTTGTTTCTCAATCTCATTGACAAGTAATATGTGTAAATACAAAACACAAAGTAGAGTTTCATTTTAAAAAATTTCAGAATTGACTAGGTACAGAAGTCTGTAGGTTATGTGAGATATGTGTGAATTTGTGAGAAAATTATTGACATTGTTTTATTGTGTGTCAACAGAGCAGAGCCTGATTGAAGCCAAGCAGCAAGCGACCGAAGTCAAGCACCCGGTGAAAAGAGAGCACAGCGTTTCAGAGATCTTGAAAGATGTTCTGCAAGAACCCAGCAGACCTCTCCCCACCCGTCCTCGTTGCCCAAACACCCCAGACCGACCTCTTTACCCCAGTCCTGTCTATCCGATCCGCCCTTCCCTGAAACGAGGACATTTTAAAGAGCACCACAGTGTTTGGCCACCCGAACACGCTCCCACAGACAGTCTTCAGCGGGCGCCCAGCCCGTCCGCACACAGCAGTCCTGAGAGAAGTCCAGAAAGCAGTCCTGCACCAGCATCCCTCGAGCCACGAGACACTCTTCTCTCCTTCTCTCCAGCACTGTACAGTCGAGGCCTGAACCACTACCATGGCTACTCACCGGGCCGGCTCAATGCCATCCTACCCGAACCCGCACTACTCACGCTACCTCATGCCCCACTACCCTGTTAGTAGTTTGAGTGGGCCACCAACCCTAGGGGGTATGTTTCCACACATGTACCCGTTTTACAGCAGCCTGATCCCCACTCACGTACCCTTCCCACCTGGAATGCTTCCATCCGAGGGCGGTCGACAATTCTTGGTTCCCCCTGACTCTCCGGCTCACAGGGATCTCCTTCTACCAGCGGCCACCAGTGCCTTTTCCGCAGCCACTTCTCTGAAAGACAAACCCATCATCCACGGGCACGGGCACCACTACGCCCCTGCCGGCGGGTCTCCAACAGCCGGTTCGGGAGCCTCTACGGGACGCGTTCCTACCAAGCCTACCTCAGCCGTTCTGAGCACCAGCCGCACAGAGGACGAGGCCATCAATCTCAGCAAGATGAAACGCGGCTCCGCAGGCTACAAAAGTCTCGATTATCCACTTAAGAAGCAGAACGGGAAGATCAAGTACGAGTGCAATGTTTGCACCAAGACTTTCGGTCAAATTTCCAATCTCAAGGTAAGCGAGAGTACCGTCTCTATGTGTGCTATATTTGAAATACTCCTCGTAGTGCTAATATGAGTTGTGTATCATTTGAATTTTAACAATTCGATTGTGATTATTATCGATTCCTAATTTCGATTCCAATAAGGTATAAAAAAACTATGATATCATTCACCTTTAGTCTTATTGCAAAACATTTCATTTTAGCTGAGAACACTTTGCCTGCAGTTTAAAAATACCATAGAAAAACAACTAGCCTAACTAATATAAATTTAAAGCATTCATTAAGACAAGTAAACACAGGAATCAATAAGAGGAATCAAAATTGTAGTGTTGCAACATGTATCCGATTCCTGACCTCAAGAATTTGATCCAGAATTGGATTTCAATTTGATTCGATTCCCAACCCTAGTGCCTATCTAACCTATCTTTATTTTCAGGTTCACCTGCGAGTCCATAGTGGTGAACGACCCTTTAAGTGTCAGACCTGTAATAAAGGTTTCACCCAGCTGGCTCATCTGCAGAAACACTTTCTGGTGCACACCGGAGAGAAACCCCACGAGTGCCAGGTAAAATAAACATAATATGAAATAGACACTTTGACTTGAACATGTTTTGCTGAAGTGTGTTTTCTGTAATAAACTGGTATTATCTAAACTGAGATAATGTGAGAAACGTTGAAGGTGTCTGAATACATTTAGTTTTGATCAAGTTCTCAGCACAGATGAGAATGAGATCCTAAACCTCTGCTTTGACCTTCACAGGTTTGTCACAAGCGTTTCAGCAGCACAAGCAACTTGAAGACACATTTGCGGTTGCATTCTGGGGAAAAGCCCTACCAGTGCAAGATCTGCCCAGCCAAGTTTTACACAGTTCGTCCACCTCAAGCTGCACAAACGGCTACACACACGAGAGCGACCACACCAATGCCCGCACTGCCACCGCAACTACATCCACCTCAACAGTCTCCGGCTCCATCTCAAAGGCTATTGCCTAGCGCTCATCCCTCCTCCCAGCTGCAGCCTCGATGAACTCAACCGCGTCAACGAGGAGATCGAACGCTTCGACATCAGCGATAACGCAAGACCGGCTGGAAGAGATGGAGGGGTTTGACGTGGACGGCATGGTGGAGAAACAGATCTTTGGTTTGCTCTGGCAAGAGATGGATTTTAAGGCGTCGTATCAGCACGGTTAGCACCAGCGGAGACCGGCACCCGTCGACACCGTGTCGTCTGAGCGAACACGGAAGTGAGGCGTCGGTCATCAAGGTTCATTGCAGCAGCCCTATTCAACTCCTACCCATCACGGTTAAAAAGGAGACAGAGGAGGCCATGGAAACCTAGCCGACGAGACACTTTGGACAAGAACACACAATTCTTCTCAAAGAATTAGGCCTTTAAAAGGATAGTTCACCCAAAAATGAAAATTAGCCCATGATTTACTCACTCTCAGAGCCATCCTAGGTGTATATGACATTCTTCATAAATCCTCAAGTGTTAATCTTGTGGCGTAAGTCGAACTCCCGGAAGCTAGTTATTTTAGTCGATAAAGTTTTAATATAACTCAGTTTGTGTTTGTCTGAGAGAAGAGTGTCATACACACCTAAGATCGCTTGAGGGAGAGTAAATCATGGGCTAATATTCATTTTTGGGTGAACTATCCCTTTAAGTTCAGGGACTTCAGTACTCAGGGCTAACAGACATTGATCCAGTCCATCAGTGCTCCAGTATGTCCTACACAAATGATAAAGACAATCATATCTTTTTTATTATTATTATTATTATTATTTGCTCTTCTTGGTGTTCATTTTAAGTTTGTTACGTAATCTATTTAATTTATTGTTCAACGCGTCATTCTTCGCAACCAATATGATGTTTACAATGACTCATTGTAATTTACTGTTTTATATATTTTCTTCTACTATCTTGTTTTTTTGCGGATGGTTACTGTAAATAGTGTACGGTTGACTGTGATTTCATGCGCGAACTGCAAAGAGCTTCCCACATTCAGGTTGATTTTTTAATGTGGGCTTAAGTCAGAGGAAGGCTTTTTTTTAACTCTAGGAAAGGTTACATATCTGTGTACGTGTTTTATAAAACATGTATTCTCTTAATGTTGAGCTCTACACAATATAATGAATGCTAAAAGGGCATATTATATATTAACAACTGTTACCTCAGATGTGGGAGTGTGTGTGTGCGTGTGTGTGTGTGTGCTTGTACTGAGAGCTATATGTGATGTTTTGTCGCAGTGTGCAGTCTGTCACACACAGGCTGTGAGGTCGACACTGCGCTTTCTTTCCTTATGTGTGGCACATCACTGAAACCAAAAACGATAAAGAAACGGGAATGTGTGAACGATAACCAAAGTGAACTCTTCAGAGATGTGCGGACGCAGTGTGAGCTGCTGCGACTGTCTGTTCTGAGGTCAGTGGTGGCGATCACCTCGGCCTTCGTATGCACTGGCTCTTCGTCTTTCTTCTTGTGTTTGTACTTTTCCCTTTGTTTTTAATATGATTCTGTATTAGCAGGAGCAATGTGCTGTGAGGTAGTAGTAGTATCTCATAGTCCCTAAAGTATGACCGAAGTCTACACCTCATCTTCAGCTTTAAATGAAAGAAAAAGACTGTCTTTGTTTACATACTGGTTTACGTAGCTATTTAAGTACAGCTTTGACAAAATGTAAATTATAATATAAATCTTCACTGATCTAATGCATTTTTGTCACTTGTGTGCTCTTTCATTACAAGGTTTGATTTTATTCTCCTCATGTGGCACTAAAACTGATCGATCACTTTCATAAAGATCCACGTGAAACTGGAAAATGTGTCCGATTCTTGACGCAAAGTTGATTCTGAGAACGAAGGACTTCTGGTGGAGCCATTAAAGAGATCGGTAATGAAAACAATTTCCTTCAAATATGTCAAATGTTTTGGTTTCTCCCAAGAAACTTAACAAAATCTTTGCTAGCGAACGTGGGAATGCCAAACTTTAGTAAGAAAAGGCAAAAGCTTTGAGAAAAAAAAACATTTGGCATTCTATCGGATCTGTTATTTTTAACACTTAATGAGGTTTTTTTTAACCTAAAAACAGTTCAAAAGTGTCATAAATAAATTCAATTTAGAAAATGTGTCTGATTCTTGATGCAAAGTGGATTCTGAGAGAAAGGTCAAGAAGGAGCCTCTAGGGATAGTGATGAGCCAAAGGTTAGCATTGAGATATATTTTCTGTTATTTTTAACCCTTAAAGAGTTTTTGTGAGTTATCATGATGACTTTTGTTTTTCGGATAAAAAACAAATGTGCAAAAAATTTATTAAATACAGCAAAAAAACAGCCAAAATTAAATTCAATTTAGAAACTATGATAAGGATCTGATTCTTAGGTGCTTCAAAATATGGCAAACTACCGTTACCAGTGCATTAAAAACGATAGCGAGCAGCTCCGGGGTAAAAGTTAGCAACCCCACAATTAGGAGATGCTATGCACATTTCCCATGATGACTCAACAGACAGAAGAATCCGCCAATGTGTCAACAGAAATCATGACGCTGTTATAATGCCACCACAACAGGCCTATAAATACATCACACTATCCAACTAATGAACTGCATATGAATGCAAGACAATTACTATCAATGCACAAACACATCAAAATCTCGTGTGCAGTATTGTGACCACAACGGGGACTTTTATGGACTATCTGGGGTGCCATCCCACAAGTCTAAAATCTCATTAGTCTAAAATCCTCATAACTGTAAGTTAAACACATGAGATAAGAGTTCAGAGGTCCAATTCAAGATGTTCTTATTTTTAATGAAAATCTGTCCGAGCTTCGTTTCCTGAAGCAGCCGAAACACTTCAAACCAAACAAAACAAAACCTGTTCTCTGCATTATTAGTGTTTGGATGTTTTTTGGGGGTTTGGTTTGAAGTGTTTAGGTCAAATGCTGATCAAATGTTCGCAGTGAAACTCGTCAGAACTGAATGTCTAGACGGGTTGTGTGACTGCGAAACAGATGTGGCAACACACACACTCTTCCTAAACCAGTTCTCAGAACACTGACTACATCAACTGGAATCCCTTTCAGCTCTTCCAAAAACTGTACATTTATGGGTCCCATGTGAGCATGTGGATTATACTTGATAATTGGCTTTCTCTGTTTCCCGCTGTGATGATGATGATGATGAAGATGTAGGAATCTGACGCTAAAAGAGGAAAGTTGCAGAAACAACTGTGTCTCAGAACAGTGAATGGACTGAACACAACAAATCTGAATCGATTTGGCCATATTGTTTCACCGAATATAACACAAGTCACGGGCTCATTGGAAAAACACACCACACATTCTACCTTTACACAGGCTGCAGGCAGATTATTGGTAAATAAATCCTTAATCCCACACGGTAACTGCACAATCCAATGTTGTTGCTCTGACATTACCACAGTGCATGATTTATAACCCCCAGGCCTGTATTTACACGTGTGTATCGTGTTGTGTGTTCGCTTACCTGAGACTGAGATACTGAGGAGTCACTCGTCGAGAATCCATTCCATCTCACGGTTGCTTCTGTTCGAGTCCATCCGAAGCTAAAGCGATTTTAACTTTATCCTCTTTCTAAATCATCAGACTGCACAGTAAATCCAGCTCAGCACTTTTCTTAATGACCGCCTTTAATGATGATGCTCGTGGAAATTTGTCGCTGATTCGTGTCAGCAAAAAGCTCCCGTTAAATAGTCAATAATTAATATTACATTATATTAAGCGTCAGACAAGCACGCGATTAGAATAAACAGAACGATATCGCTGGTGTGGACTCTAATATAGTTTAGCCTATAGTTATTTATTATCTTTATCGTTATGGTGTGAAAGGCCTTAAAGGCACATTAACACATTAATAAACCGCTGGCTGACTTTTCCATTTGTTGACATCATCATGGCTAGTTTCAGATGTTAAATAGGCTAGATTTTAAGTTGGGTGTCTACCTGAGATAACCATATTTATAGGGGAATCATCAAAATTAATAATATTAGAAAATAGATAGTAATGGGTTTAGTCTTGGTGCTCAATATCGGACATTTCATTTTTGAGCAGCCGCTGATGCGTACAACAACAAACGTAGTATAACTTAGGCTTATGTATTTACACGGCGAGTGTTTCTGCTGTTCGATCAGCATAAGCATAAGCTATCTCCAACAGATATTACAGATATAAGAGTACAAAATAATATTAGATTAATCTAATCATTTTAAATAAGCAAATAAAACATTTACTTTTGCAATGGTTAAATAAATGTTCAGTGATATCTTTCAAAGATTTGTTTAATTTTGGTGTATTTTTTGCTTATATAGTGTTGATATGGCAACTAGTCAATACACAAAGTGTTGTCATCCTAGCATGTGTGTAAGTATTTAAACTAGTGTGTGCCCGCTCATCTCTCCTGAGGAAACAAATGAAGGAAACAGGAAAAAGGAAGGAAAGAGGACGAAGTGAATCAAAGTATAAAACCTTTTTTATTTTTTTTTTAAAGAAAGAAAAATGGAAAAGGAAACACAAACTGAGAGAATGATGTCATTGTCGTCATGAGCCAGACCCCGGGTGTCGCTCAGCACCTGTCCATTAGGGCCCGGGTTGATGACAGGTCTGAGGAAGATGAGAAGAGAGAGTTGTGTGTGTTCTCTGGGATCCTCCTCTCCTCTCAGAGCTCCAGGTGTTCCCACCCGACAGAGGGAAAGTTGTCTTCGGACACCTCTGTATAACTCAACAGAGTTATGGCCTCGAGTTTTACTGTTATATCCCAATCAGCCGGTGCAGGGAGTGCAGGACACAGAGAGCAATGTGCATCCAGACCCATACGAGAGATGTGAACCTCATTAACTGCACTTCAAAGAGAGTCAGGACTCAAGCAACTTCCCATGGAGGAAACCGCGAGATGCAGGACATAGCTGAAGAAAAGCAGTTTTTACTGCTCTTACGACAGAACTAATGTCTGAGGAGAATGACAGAGGAGTGGAGTGGCTCCTGTGATCTTTAAGTGACGGGTTTACAGGAATCAGTGAGTCTTGGACAGCTCTTTATTTAATGAACACATGAAGAGGACTGGGCTTCACTTTGATGTTCTCTACGCCTCCCACCCGTCTTCCTGTGCAAAGACCACTCACACACACACACACACACACATGCACATACGTCCAAATCGTTCCTGAAAAAACAGTCACATTTGTTCTGTTTCATGGTCAAAAATTTGAAGGCAAGTTTCCTCTAGTGGGAAGCGTTCGGTACTGCAGCCGAACACACTCACTGAACGCTCATCTACTGAGAGATCAAGCTCATGTGGAACACATACTTCTTTAGATTTATGATTTTCTCAGTTTTAGTGTAAAACATTTTTTTGAGAATATATTTCATGTAAAAATTTAAAGAATATTTTTCATAAATATAAAATTCAGTAAAAAAAATAGTTTTAAATCGACTGTTTTCACGTCAGCAATAATCTGCCGAGCGTCGTCCTTTAAGAAGAGATCTTTAAAGTGTTTGATGAACATGTGCTTTAAAGCGTTGGAGAGTCTCCAGTTTAAGCTGGACATTAAATGTTCAGGTCTATGCGCAAAAGTGAATAAAATGGATTATAAATACAGCGGAAATGTAATTGACTTCAATAAAATTCCCCCAAAGATACAATACAAAATACCATCAAACTAAATATGAAATATGGGTGTCGTATTAAAAATAAAGGTTCTTTATGGGAATCAATGAATGTCTTTAACATCTATGAAATCTTTCCATTGCACAAAATGTTCTTTATATTGGAAAAATGTTCTATAGTTTTTTTTAATATTCTTCACAGTATGAAGAAACAAGTTTCTTTTAAAAAGTGTTGATAACAATAATTACTGGTAGAGTTAACGAAGGTTGAGTTTGAATCTGAAGGAGAGTTTGCTGTCGACTCGGGTTTAAAGATCATTTGAGGCCGTCGTTTCACCACAAGATTAGAATTATGATATTTTAACAAATTAAAATGCCATTTTTTTAGAGGAGACAAGCATGGATGAATTGTTCATAACTCGATAACATTCATTTGGTGAATTTTAACATACAGTCAAACCTAAAGTTACTCAGACGTCAACATTTCTCACATTATCTCAGTTTATTGGCTATAGTTTATAAACATGAGCAGAACTCAGGTCTCAGATCAGTGGATATTTGACTGGTTTTGTCCTTCTGTTGGACTCTCACACATGAATTATGTTGAATATCTGTTAAATTGAACTACACAATTAGATAATACCAGTTTAGCTCAACCAGTGACCAAGCAATGCTTCATGTTGTTCAGTGTGTGTGTGAAAAGAGCATTAGTGATTACAGAAAACACACTTCAGCAAAACATGTGTCCGAATCATTTCTGCTCCCAAATGTGTGTAAATGTCACTGTAGTGTCTGTATGAAGAGTTATTGGGTGTAATATGTCTTTGAACTGAACTATAGTGTCCTGATCACACTAGTGGGTGAGAGAGATAATTAATAAACACAGAAACGCTTCATAGTTATAAAATAGTTTTAATTCAATGCATTTTAAATGAATCTAGCAAAGACAGAAAAGCAATCCCGCACATCTGAACTGTTGTGACTGAAGTGTGTTATTAGAGACGGGCGGCACATCTTCATTTCAGTGATTATACGAGGAATGACTCTAAACATCTGAGAGTGTGTACACACACGCCTGTGTGTGTAGAAGAGTCTGCCGAGAAGTGGCGTAAGCTCTGCGTGTGTGTGTGTGTGTGTGTGTTGCTCCGGGGAAAACACTCACCGATTCCTACACACCAATAATGAGAGTCAGCTGTGTGTCGTCTACAGTCCCACATCCCGCACACACACACACACACACGGCAGGGGGTAAATGAACTCTTACTGTAAGGTTCCTGGACACAGTGTGATATGTCTGATGTGCTTGTTCGGCTTTACAATATTAGTCTTTAACGGAGGAAAACACTTTCCCAGATAATTAAAGGAAGGATAACGGTGTGTGTGAGTGAGAGCTACAGTAACTGAAACCACACACACACACATCTCCCGTCATGTTAATATGAAGTCTCCTGTTCTGTCCAGCTTTACCTGTACTTCGTCCCGTCTGCTGAACACGCACAGGATCCTCCTGAGCCAATCACAGATGCGCGAGTGTAAGCGTGTGTTAGAGCGAGAGTTAATGTGGGATCAGCATTGTCTCTCAGTAAGGCTTCTCCATGAGAGATCAGGAGTGTGTGTGTGTGTGTGTGTGTGTTAGTCGCTGGGCGCCGGGATGACGCTGATGTGCAGGAAGTTGTCCGGGTGGCTCAGGTGTTCGCTGAGCCACTGCACCGGCGTCTCCAGGAGCGGCTCGATCCCGTGAACCATCACCTGGAACCTCTTCGGCTGTCTGCGAACATCAGGAGGACACAGTTAAGCATCATGGGAAGCACGTCATTAACAGAATCTCTGGCCTGTGCTGGTATCATGAACTGTTCTGTTGTATTATAACAATATAACTGTAAAATCACTAAATGAACACGTTTGAGCTGTGGAGATAAACAGCATCATTACTGTAACTGTACAACTGATGACATGATCCTGATGAACTGAACTCACATTATTCCATCCTAATCCTGTCCGGTGTTATGAAACGTGGAAACTCTGTGCACAGCATGTCTTAAACCACAGCATGATCATCATCTGAGCAGGTTTACACACTGACTGCACATGAGTGTAAAACTGAAGGAAACGCTGGAGGCGATGACATTATAACATTAGCCTGCTGACCCCTGAGGTTAAACGGCTAATGCAGTTTGAGTTTGACAGCAAGTGATGGTTCAGACATCAGCATGACCTTCAACACTACACAACTACATCACGACCTGATGACCCCTGCAAACCATAGCGTTTCGGCCCTTAAAGGGATAGTTCACCCAAATATGAAAATAAACCCATGATTTACTCTCCCTCAACTCATCCTGAGGTGTGTGTGACACTCTTCTCTCAGACAAAACCAATCAGAGTTTTATTAACAAACACCTGATGCTTCCGAGCAGTGAATCTGATCATGAAAATTGCATCAAGCATCATAAAAGTGCATCAAGCATCATAAAAGTGCATCTATCATCATAAAAGTACATCTATCATCATAAAAGTGCATCTATCATCATAAAAGTGCATCTATCATCATAAAAGTGCATCTGTCCATCATAAAAGTGCATCTATCATCATAAAAGTGCATCTGTCCATCATAAAAGTGCATCTATCATCATAAAAGTGCATCTGTCCATCATAAAAGTGCATCTATCATCATAAAAGTGCATCTATCATCATAAAAGTGCATCTATCATCATAAAAGTGCATCTATCCATCATAAAAGTCCATCTGTCCATCATAAAAGTGCATCTATCCATCATAAAAGTGCATCTGTCCATCATAAAAGTCCATCTGTCCATCATAAAAGTGCATCTATCCATCATAAAAGTGCATCTATCATCATAAAAGTGCATCTGTCCATCATAAAAGTGCATCTGTCCATCATAAAAGTGCATCTATCCATCATAAAAGTGCATCTGTCCATCATAAAAGTGCATCTGTCCATCATAAAAGTGCATCTATCATCCTAAAAGTGCATCTGTCCATCATAAAAGTGCATCTGTCCATCATAAAAGTGCATCTGTCCATCATAAAAGTGCATCTGTCCATCATAAAAGTCCATCTGTCCATCATAAAAGTGCATCTATCCATCATAAAAGTGCATCTATCCATCATAAAAGTGCATCTATCCATCATAAAAGTGCATCTATCCATCCTAAAAGTGCATCTGTCCATCATAAAAGTGCATCTGTCCATCATAAAAGTCCATCTATCATCATAAAAGTGCATCTGTCCATCATAAAAGTGCATCTATCATCATAAAAGTGCATCTGTCCATCATAAAAGTGCATCTATCATCATAAAAGTGCATCTATCATCATAAAAGTGCATCTATCATCATAAAAGTGCATCTATCCATCACAAAAGTCCATCTGTCCATCATAAAAGTGCATCTATCCATCATAAAAGTGCATCTGTCCATCATAAAAGTGCATCTATCCATCATAAAAGTGCATCTATCCATCATAAAAGTCCATCTGTCCATCATAAAAGTGCATCTATCCATCATAAAAGTGCATCTGTCCATCATAAAAGTGCATCTGTCCATCATAAAAGTCCATCTGTCCATCATAAAAGTGCATCTATCCATCATAAAAGTGCATCTATCATCCTAAAAGTGCATCTGTCCATCATAAAAGTGCATCTGTCCATCATAAAAGTGCATCTATCATCATAAAAGTGCATCTGTCCATCATAAAAGTGCATCTGTCCATCATAAAAGTGCATCTATCCATCATAAAAGTGCATCTATCCATCCTAAAAGTGCATCTGTCCATCATAAAAGTGCATCTGTCCATCATAAAAGTGCATCTGTCCATCATAAAAGTGCATCTGTCCATCATAAAAGTCCATCTGTCCATCATAAAAGTGCATCTATCCATCATAAAAGTGCATCTATCCATCATAAAAGTGCATCTATCCATCATAAAAGTGCATCTATCATCCTAAAAGTGCATCTGTCCATCATAAAAGTGCATCTGTCCATCATAAAAGTGCATCTATCCATCATAAAAGTGCATCTGTCCATCATAAAAGTCCATCTGTCCATCATAAAAGTGCATCTATCCATCATAAAAGTGCATCTATCTATTCCTAAAAGTGCATCTGTCCATCATAAAAGTGCATCTGTCCATCATAAAAGTGCATCTATCATCATAAAAGTGCATCTGTCCATCATAAAAGTGCATCTATCCATCATAAAAGTGCATCTATCCATCATAAAAGTGCATCTATCATCATAAAAGTGCATCTATCCATCATAAAAGTGCATCTGTCCATCATAAAAGTGCATCTGTCCATCATAAAAGTGCATCTATCATCATAAAAGTACATCTGAACATCATAAAAGTGCATCTGTCCATCATAAAAGTGCATCTATCATCATAAAAATGCATTACTTTAATGATGGATAGATGCACTTTTATAGAACCTCCATTCACTGCCATTATAAAGCTTGGAAGAGCCAGTGAATGTTTTAATATAACTGTGATTGTGTTTGTCTGAGAGAAGAGTGTCACACACACCTAGGATGAGTTGAAGGAGAGTAAATCATGGCCTAATTCCCACTTTTGGGTAAGCTATCCCTTTAAACCCTCCAGTATAAACGCATCCCTACGATGAGTCCTGATCAGCACACACACACACACACTTCATCAGGTCAGTCGCCCTCATCTATCAGTGTGTGTGAGCTGTAGCTCAGGGCTGAGAGGTTCAGGACACTGATGAACGAGCGCAGGAAGGAACTTCTCATAATGCACTCTTTTGTTTATTAAAGAGTGGTCAAAAAGGCACGGCCTCAGCTTCCCTCAGTCAGATCAATTACCCTGAACTACAGTCATGCATCATCGCTGTCAGGGGTCAACAACACACACTACAGCTACGGCTACGCAACACACACACACACGTTTACTCTTCAGCTTTCATGCATTTCTGATGACTAACCCCACCGGCGTCTCTATGTGCTGCGTTACTGACTCTTCTTCAATATCACCTATTGATGTGTGTGTGTGCTAAAACAATTCAATTCACATTTATTTGTGTCACTATACACATCGTTTCAAAATGCAGGAGTCCACATTAGTGTACAGTGATCTGATATCAGAGGAACTGTCTGAGGTACTCATCTGCTAATTCATAATTGCACAAATATTCATGGTAACACCAAATGACTTTTTTGGTGACAGATTTTGTCCATCTTGACATAACAACATAAGCAGTGTTGAAAAAACACACAATCTCATTGATAACAGTTAGTACAATAAAAAATGGTTTCAAAATTAATTCAATCTTTTTTTTTACACTTTTAGTAACAAATCGTCAGTAAACAAATCACAGTTATATACAATATATTCATTAAAAAAGTCAGAAAAAATGAGCTAATCGAAGTAATGAACACTTGTATATCAAGGTTATTATCGTTAACTAAACCTAATAAAACATTTCAGTTCATTAAAATTAAGCTGAAATAAAATAAAATATAAAATCAGTTGAAGAAGTTAAACTAAAATAAAATTACAAATGTTACCTTGGCAAAAAGGTTCAACCACTAAAATTAACCTGAAATAAATAGAAATAAAAATGAATTAACCCTAAATAGCATTTTTTTAACTAACAAAAATGGCAAAATCACATAATGACTAAAAATTCAACTAAAATTAACATGAAAACAAAAAATATACAAATAAAAGTATAAACACTGCTATAATAAAACTAAAATAAAGTTAGAATAACACTGTAGATGTATTAGAGGAGGTGCTTATGATTATTATTATTAAATAATAATATAATTGATGACGATATAGTGTATATAACGAGTGTTTAATGAGATCCTCTAACAAGTGTGTCGACACTGCACAGTTAGTCCAGTCTCATGGTCTTCAGTTCAACAGAAGTGAACACACACACACACACACACACACACACCAGAACAAGGGACTCAATGAGCACCGGCACAGATGACTACACACAGGATGACCCTCACACACACACACACACACACACACACGTCATAACAGAACTGCTGCAGGGTTATTGGAATAAAATAAAACTCCATGAGAGATTTCGGATTTCTAAACCCAACGGCTCTAGAACGTTATAGATAACGGACAAACTGGACCAAAGCAGACTCAACAAGACCAATCAACTCACAGGGGGAGAGTGACGAGTGTGTGTGTGTGTGTGTGGTTAACAGTGGAGCTGCATGTCTCTTTGACTGGTGTGGAAGAAGCCTTTCTGTCTGAGATTATTAAACATGAGACACTTTCGAAACATCATACACAGAATTAGCTCATCAGAGACGACTACTTCAGTTCAACAATTACCAGCTTCAGGACACACACACACACACACACACACACACACAAGGGCTGGTTGTAGGGGGACTTCAACCACCCGGGATTCCCAAAAACAGGGTTAGCCGGCTAGCGAAGCAGTGTGCGCAGATAGGCAGTGTGTGTGTGTGTGTGTGTGTGTGTGTGTGTGTGTGTCCATCCGCTGGAGATCTGCTGTGTGCCTCTGGGTCATGATGATGTCATGTGCTGCATCTATAGGTTTATGTCCCTGTAAATCATTTCTTTTAAGTGGACTTACATAAACAGTTAAAGTGTGTGTGTGTGTCGCCCTTGTGGAGTGTGTGTGTGAGGTGGGAGCGTCCCCACTCTCACTCTCAGAATGATGCGAGGGGAATTCAAACACAAACTCATATAGTAAACCAACACAACCTGCGAGTTCATCAGTTATGAGGAACGCCCACGGGAAAGCCCTGGCACTGGCCCTCTGCGCCGCTGTTAGAAACTGAGACTGCGTCGACCTCGTACCGTAAACTTCAGTAGTCCAAACCAGAACCAGCCATATCCCACAGTTCTCAGAGTCAGGTTTGGAAACGGCTTTATATGGCCGACAGCCGGGCTGGGAGCGAATTTATTTTTTGCAGGATGGTAGGGGAAGACTCATCAATATTCATTAGGGAACTCATCCCTGATTGGTCTACCTCTAACCCCACCCTAAACCTAACCGTCACTGAGGACTGATGACCTACCCCTAACCCCGCCCTAAACCTAACCGTCACTGGGGTTAAGACCAATCAGGGATGAGTTCCCTAATGAATATTGATGAGTCTTTCCCTACCATCCTGCAAAAAAAAAAAATTGCGGACAGGAACACAGAGAAGGGAAATAGAGGACAGGTGTGGCAAATAAACCAATACTCAGGTAAGAAAGAGGGCGGGGTCAAGACGATCACATGGGTCAGAGAAACACACATGACAAGCAGCCAATGAGAGCTTCACAGATATTCCTCACATCATCCTGCACACATTTAACACACACAAACATCTGTCTTGTGGAACGGTTCAGACCGATCTCATGAAGTAGTGTGTGTGTATGACACGCCAAATTCATATTTACATTTTTAGCGTGCTCTCAAACACGCATAATCGCTTTTCGCTTTCCGCATAATCGTAATTACTCCAACTCTGAGCGAAGTCTCTGCTCCTCCATGCTGCGTCTCGGTGCTGCGGTTATCACTCCGCTCAAGTGGCAGTGCTTCACCTTCAGAGAATATAGTTCCCCATGTTTAGACGGTTAAAAGAGGGCTGTGTCTCATATGACCTTGTTATTTGTACAGTCTGTGACTATAGATACACATCACAACATGTAATAGGAAAATGTTTGCGTTATTTTGTCACTTATTTGGGATTAATATGCTAGCTGTATCCATTTACATCCAGTCTTTGTGCTAAGCTAGGCTAGCGGTGTGTGCGTCAGACAGAGTTACAGAGATGAAACCGGTGTGTATGGACTTATCTAACTCTGGGGATACGGTGAACAAGCTGAAGTCCCCAAAAGTCCGAGTGTTCCTAGGAGGAAATAATTAGCAATGCTGTCGACTTATGAACTTACACATGGCGTGTCTTAAAGCGTATTAAAAATATCTTCATTTGTGTTCTGAAAATGAATTAAAGTTTGAAGGGTTTCGGAACGACAGAGGCGAGTATATCACAGAATGTATTTCTGGGTGAACTAACCCTTCAAATCAAAACTTTAATAGATATAATTCAAAACAAGACCTGAAGGTGTATGCGTCTACCTTATAGATTCATGTAGAGACAAATAAAAAATGATTCACACACAGATATAGTTCCACTAGTGTGATCAGGACACTATAGTTCAGTTCTGAGAGCAAAGTAAACTGAGACATATTACACCCAATAACTCTTCATACAGACACTACAAGTGACATTTACACACATTTGGGAGCAGAAATGATTCGGACACATGTTTTGCTGAAGTGTGTTTTCTGTAATCGCTAATGCTCTTTTACACACACACACTGTACAACATGAAGCATTGCTTGGTCACTGGTTGAGCTAAACTGGTATTATCTAATTGTGTAGTTCAATTTAACAGCTGATAATTCAACATAATTCATGTGTGAGAGTCCAACAGAAGGACGACAAAACCAGTCAAATATCCACTGATCTGAGACCTGACTTCTGCTCATGTTTATAAACTACAGCCAATAAACTGAGATAATGTGAGAAATGTTGAATACATTTTGGTTTTGACTGTACATTTCAGAACAAAAAATGATAAAAATCCATTAGCACATCGTGTAAACTACATCATCTCACATCTCAAACACTGAGTCTTATTAAAGCCTTCTGCTTTCTAACTTCAAAATCTAGAGTTCAGATCATTTGAGTCACTAACCCTGTTTCAACCACACTATGAAGGTAAGCGAGTGTGTGAGAGTGTGTGAGAGCGTGTGACGGAGGTGGGCGGCCCAGCTGGAGCGTTCTGAACCCGTGGGTGGATATGAAGGGATGATGGGCGGGGGTTTCTGTGCAATTCATTTATTTGAAGCAATACCACCACACACTCTCTCATTCACTATAAAACCTCTCTCTTCTGACCAACTTCTAAAGCAGAACAAAGGGAAATTTTAGATTCGTTTCGTTTCAATTTATATAAATTTGTTATCTTATTGTGAAAAGCGTAGGAGAGGCCGAAACGTTTGAGCATGTCTACATTTATACCCCCAACATGGATCAAATCTATCAACAGATTCCGTTCCACTGGGTACAGTACAACTCAAATCCTGTTCATTTCTATTAGTGGGAATCCCCATACCACTGCAAACATAACAGGACCACAAGTCATCATCTGTGGCACTACAACACCAAAGCTTCACACACAATACACACAAACTGCTGATAGAGCAAGACATCCAAAGTCACAACAGGTAGATATTACTCGTGTGTGTGTGTGTGTGTACTGATGGATGATTACTCAAGCCAATGATACATGAACTGAGACCATCTCAAGTAGGGTTGAGGATCGTTTGAATTTTAGTGATTCCCAGTTTTGACCACAATAAGGTAGAAAAAAATGTATTTTTCCAAAATATCTGAATACCAAGAACCGGCACTGAACACGTGTGCCTATGGGTTTAACAAAAGCACCACAGAAACACAGTTCGACTAACTAATGTACATTTCAAACATTAAATAAGGACACGGTCAGTAATAACATACGAACACAAATAAATGAGCACAAATTAACCAAATTAAATAGTGTTTTCAGCTTTTCAGGTAGGTATAGTGCAGAAATTGAAATCATATATAATAAAATGTAAAAAAAAAATTAAATTAATCCTTATTAAAGGAGTAGTTTGAAATTTCCTGATCATTTACTCTCCCTCACATCATCCAAGATGTTCATGTGTTTCTTTCTTCAGTGGAAAAGAAATGAAGGTTTCTGAGGAACACACTCCAGGATTTCTCCATATAGTGTCTTCAATGGTGTCCAACAGGTCGAAGGTCAGATGTGAGTTTCAGTGCTGCTTCAAAGTCTCGAACACGATCCAGCCGTGGAATAAGAGTCTGATCTAGACAAACCAGCGACATTTATAACAAAATACACATTTATATACTTTTAACCACTAATGCTGGTCTTGCTCTCGCTGTGATGCGACACACATTACGTGATCAGGGTGAAAGGTCAAGCGAGACATAGGCGTAAGAACCGACCCAGTGTTTACAGAGCGAACGTGCAAAGACTAAGTCAAACGATATTTACAAAAAAAAAAGTTAAAACAACAATGTCAGACAATTTTTCCGCCATACTTTACATTTCTGAACCAGAACACGCTTGAACTTTCACCCTGATCATGTAATGTGTGTCACATCACAGCGAGAGCAAGACCAGCATTAGTGGTTAAAAGTATATAAATGTGTATTTTGTTGTAAATGTCGCTGGTTTGTCTAGATCAGTCTCTTATTCCTCGGCTGGATCGTGTCTGAGACTCTGAAGCTGAAACTCACATCTGACCTTCGACCCATTGAACCCCATTGAAGACACTATATGGTGTTCCTCAAAAACCTTCATTTCTTTTCCACCAAAGAAAGAAACACATGAACATTGTATGATGTGGAGGAGGAGAGTAAACCATCAGGAAGTTTTAATTCTGAAGTGAACGACTCACAGGAATAGATAAACAGACTCAAAATCAAAGAATCCTGAACCCTATCCTGACAGAAGAGGCCTTTCCCAGGTGGAGCGAGTGTTTCCCTGAGCTGTTATCAGAGCAGATCCCACATATAGAGCAATAACACAACACAGAGTGCCACTTTCTCTTCAACCCAACCACAGACACAGCACCAGGTCTTGAATAGACACAGATGTGCTGGGTTCCTCACTGCTATTGTCTGCTTATCTACTTCCTATCAGGAGAAACACACACCGCCGCCTCTGTTTTGGCTGTGGATTTCATTCATGCAACCCTCATTTGTCTTTCCCTTTCCACATCTCCTCCGTCTATCTCCAGATGTTTTCCTCTAAAGTCTCCTCCACTAATCTTTGATTACGACCTCCCGTGAGAGATTAAAGGGGACATATATTACGCCCTTTTTCACAAGATGTTATATAAATCTATAGTTTCCCCAGAATTTGTGTGTGAAATTTCAGCTCAAAATACCAGATCCTTTATTACAGCTTGTCAAAGTTGCCCCTTTTGGGTGTGAGCAGAAACACAGCGTTTGTGTGTGTGTCACACTACACGGATAAACTCAGATCTTCATGACATGTCCCTTTAACTGTGAACTCGGCTCACCTTCCGCACATATGCTGGTGGGAAACATCTCCTTCAGAAGGTCTCCCAGTGTGAGAGCGTGTCCCTCGGCAGACACGGGCCGGAAGAGCTTCTGGATGAACGGCCGGTCACTCGTCGTCTACAGCGGGACAGAGAGCAACACTGTTAGACTCATTATAGGAGTGCTTTATCACAGCTTCTAAATGTTTGAAATGATGTGTAAATATGTGTGTTTATTGTAATGTATGTTTGTTTGAATGTCCATTTTAATGTTGAAAGAATATAAGACCTTTGCTTGGTTAAATAAGGGTTAAAATGAATAATGAGCTGGACGTCACAAACCACCTTGTAACCAATCAGATCAACGCGTGATGGTCAACCAGTGAGTGAGCTGGAGCTCATTTGAATGAACCGGGGCTCATTTGCATATTCATAGAACCGCGCATACTAAATGAGGCGAAGGTGTCGAGTTAATGACGATACTACTTTATTCGACTAATCTACATTTCCTTCAGCCCGAGGCTTATTCATTTCACTTCTGGTGAGGAAAAGCATTAACATTTGCCAAAAAGTTTTTGTTTTTTATATATTAGTTTGTTGTGCATCACATTATTGAATAATAAAAAATAAGTAATTGCTTTCCTTAATTACTGCTGGGTGCACAGGTAAGAAAAAGTAACAATAGCGTAATGTTACATCAATTTCCATAAAAAGTAACACAATTACTTATTTTTAGGGAGTAACAATATTGTAACGACAACAAACTCACATTAGATGCTTTTAACATTAAATAAAGCACATAATCAGTGTTTATCATCGTCATACTTCACATGTTTCAGTTTTAGCCGTGATGTCACAGAAACTCTCTCTAAAATAGAGTCGTCAGTGTCAATATTGAGAGTTAACGCTATAATTGAAGTGTTAATATGTCGTCAGTGAGCGGCTGTGTTGAACCCACAGTAGTGTGTGTGTGTGATCTGTGAACAGCGGAACGAGATATTGAGTGTGTTAACAGCCGGCAGTCACGGCACAGTCTCGGTGTCGGATGCTGGACAGGATCCAGCTTTCACACACACGTCTCCATGTGGTCAGTGACCGAGGGTGTCATTCTGTAAGAGCTGGACAAACACAGCCCGATGAACAATAGGACTCCGTGTTGGTGCCGTGAAAAGCTGCGGTGACACGACACCCTCGGGTCTCGGAAGAGAAGGTGTCTCAGGATGATCCGCTCGGATCGGGTTTCCAGAAAAACTGACTCACCGAGATCATCTGAGAGAGAGAGTGCGAGAAGTGACAGCTACTTCCATGCATTTTTAAACGCCGGGATTAATTATTGAGCGCGGCATTATCCGAAAGGCTCCTGATGCTGATGAGAAGTGTGATACTCTGGGTGCCGACACTTTCTTTTCAACTCCCCTGACACTCGACCTGGAAGAGCAACGCATGAACCGTCACAAGCCTTTCTCTGAGCGCAGGACGGAGACGCGCTCGGGTCTCAGACTGCATATCATGATGAACACTATTATAGGATCTTTCAGGAATAATCAGAGCCTGGGCTTAATCCAGGGTCAGAGTAAAAAAAAATTAACTTTTCCATTCATCCCTAAAGGGATACTCCACTTTTTTAGGAAATAGGCTCATTTTACAGCTCCCCCAGAGTTAAACAGTCGAGTTTTACCGTTTTCAAATCCATTCAGACGATTTCTGATATTTAGAAGAATATCAGTAACCAGACCGTTTCTGGTCTCATTGACTTCCATAATAGGACAAAATATACCATTGAAAGTCAATGAGACCTATTAACACTTCATTTCTTTCTTCATAAAAAATAAATAAATTATATATATATATATATATATATATATAATTATTATTATTATTATTACTACACTGAGAAGTACATTTTATGATAAAGTAGAGATGCATTTCTGTCATAATTTCTTAAAGTTAAACCGAACTTTTATCTGACTATTACTATTTTATCTGATTACTACTATATTACTATGACTATTATCTGACGGTAATTTATGAAAAAAAAGGTGAAAAGTTTGTGAAGTGACTCATAAAAGTTCATGTCCTCATATACTGAGATGCAGATGCTGAATATTATCAATACCTATTTAAAGATATATTGAGATATATTATTTTATCTCGATATGATATTGTTTATCACCCAGTCCTAGTGAAGAACTACATTACCCATGATGCTGTTCAGAAAATTACAGCGCTTTAGCTCCGCCAGCTCCCATGAAACACTGCGCATGTAATCGTGTAATCTCCCTACACTCTGCACTATATATATATATATATATATATATATATATATATAAAACGGTTAGTTCGAATCCTTGATTCTGATTGGTCAAGAGCTGTGCTTTATTCACGATAAAACACGGCTACGAGCCGCTTCACCCAACGGTTCTATTGATCGCTGTGCAACACTGCGGTTCTGTGTTGTTTTTATTTGAGCTTTCATGCATTTTACACATTGGAACGTTGTTGCTGTTCACACTCGGGGACTATTTTTTCCAGCGGAAGGTAGGCTTTTAGTGATTTTACTTCAAGAAAGTTGTACTAACATTGTTTTTTACTTAAATATTGTGTGGCAACCGTTTTATAAAAGCAATAAGATACTCGAGGCAAGTGCTGTATGGTGAATAAGTAACGGCTGAAGGCGTTACTCCGCTTAACGTCGTGCCCAACAACGCCCTTGAGCCGTTACTTATTCACCATACAGCACAGCCTCTCGTACCTTATTGCTTACATATATATATATATATATACACACACACACACATGCATGTTTAGCAATAAACCGAAAATATATAGTTTTATTAATATAATCAACATTTTTAAGTGAGTAGTTTTCCGTTTCTAAAGCTCAGTGACTGCACGAAATGAATGAATAAATGAAGTACCTGATATATCCTGAAGGGAATATAGCGGAAGCCGCCGTCTTCGGTGGGATACTCCATGAGTTTACGGTTCATGGCCCAGAACTGGTCAAATTTATCTGATAAAAGAAACAAAAGACTTTAATGAGTGACAGCGCTGGTGTTTGTTTAGTGCTGGACAAACTTCCGTCGGGCGAACACAAAGAGAGACGGCAGGAGGAACCCCAGCCTCAGTGTGAACGGGCCGGCTCCTGACGCCTCTCCATCCAGACAGACCCGTTCAGGACAGTCAGAATTTTCATTTCTGGCTGAACTTTTCATGATATGATGAAGAGAGAAAACAAAAGTGTGTGTGTGAGTGTGTTCAGTCACGCTGGCTGCATTCTCACATCTGCAGGTGAAAATCAACATCTGCTTAGAAATTGTAACTTTCTCTGCTCTCTCTCACACACAAACACACACACACACACACACACACACAGGACAGCTGTGTGTGTCATGCAAAACATCTCTGCTTCTGAAACTCACAGCTCTCAGTTTATCTGCAGAGCTTCACGTTTTCACCTTTAAATTAACAACTGAAACCAGAACACTAGCCTGAACCATAGACTGTAAAGAAAAGATGGACGCCGCCCCTCGCTCTCTTCCATTGGTCAGAACTGAAGCCGCCAGTGTCCCGATGTGGCGCTAACATCTCCAGACCTTAAGTAAAGCTGTGAAATCAAGGCCCCGCCCTCACTCTCACTGAATCAAACGCAATCACACAGTCCGGCACTTTAAATTAATTAATTATAGAAATGTATATATTAAATTCAAAGCTCCAATCTCCTCAGTGCTCCGAAGAGCCCGAGAAAAAGTCTATTGATGCTTCAGTGAATACTTTGCTCAGAGAACCTGTCAATCACAGCTGTCAATCATGACATCACACCACCGCATCAAATTACTAATTAAAAACAAACACTTGAAATTACATCAACGTGATAAAAAAACTACAGTAAATGACAGAAACCATCTGTGGAAAAATGATTTGTGAAGTGTAATTTAGTTGTTTAGTTGGTCTCGCGGAATAACTCGTGGACTCTGGGTTTATGACTATACTCGGACCGGCCACCAGGGGGCGGATTAGAGACTCTGGGTTTATGACTATACTAGGACCGGCCACCAGGGGGCGATCGAGACTCTGGGTTTATGACTATACTAGGACCGGCCACCAGGGGGCGCTTGAGACTCTGGGTTTATGACTATACCAGGACTGACCACCAGGGGGCGAATCGAGACTCTGGGTTTATGACTATACTAGGACCGGCCACCAGGGGGCGCTTGAGACTCTGGGTTTATGACTATACCAGGACTGGCCACCAGGGGGCGATTGGAGACTCTGGGTTTATGACTATACTAGGACCGGCCACCAGGGGGCGATCGAGAACTCTGGGTTTATGACTATACTAAGACTGACCACCAGGGGGCGATTGAGACTCTGGGTTTATGACTATACTAGGACTGACCACCAGGGGGCGATCGAGACTCTGGGTTTATGACTATACTAGGACCGGCCACCAGGGGGCGAATCGAGACTCTGGGTTTATGACTATACTAAGACTGACCACCAGGGGGCGGATTGAGAACTCTGGGTTTATGACTATACTAAGGACCGGCCACCAGGGGGCGAAATCGAGACTCTGGGTTTAGGACTATACTAGGACCGGCCACCAGGGGGCGCTTGAGACTCTGGGTTTAGGACTATACCAGGACTGACCACCAGGGGGCGGAGTCGAGACTCTGGGTTTATGACTATACTAGGACCGGCCACCAGGGGGCGGAATCGAGACCCTGGGTTTATGACTATACTAGGACCGGCCACCAGGGGGGCGAATCGGAGACTCTGGGTTTAGGACTATACTAGGACCGGCCACCAGGGGGCGCTTGAGACTCTGGGTTTAGGACTATACCAGGACTGACCACCAGGGGGCGATCGAGACTCTGGGTTTATGACTATACTAGGACCGGCCACCAGGGGGCGAGTCGAGACTCTGGGTTTATGACTATACTAGGACCGGCCACCAGGGGGCGATCGAGAACTCTGGGTTTAGGACTATACCAGGACTGACCACCAGGGGGCGAATCGAGACTCTGGGTTTATGACTATACTAAGACTGACCACCAGGGGGCGAATCGAGACTCTGGGTTTATGACTATACTAGAGACTGGCCACCAGGGGGCGAGTCGAGACTCTGGGTTTATGACTATACTAGGACTGCCCACCAGGGGGCGGATTGAGACTCTGGGTTTAGGACTATACCAGGACTGGCCACCAGGGGGCGATCGAAACTCTGGGTTTATGACTATACTAGGACCGGCCACCAGGGGGCGCGAATCGAGACTCTGGGTTTATGACTATACTAGGACCGGCCACCAGGGGCGATCGAAACTCTGGGTTTATGACTATACTAGGACCGAGCCACCAGGGGGCGGATTAGAGACTCTGGGTTTAGGACTATACCAGGACTGGCCACCAGGGGGCGGAATCGAGACTCTGGGTTTATGACTATACCAGGACTGGCCACCAGGGGGCGAATCGAGACTCTGGGTTTATGACTATACTAGGACCGGCCACCAGGGGGCGAATTGAGAACTCTGGGTTTATGACTATACTAGGACCGGCCACCAGGGGGCGAATCGAGAGCTCTGGGTTTATGACTATACTAGGACCGGCCACCAGGGGGCGATCGAGAACTCTGGGTTTATGACTATACTAGGACCGGCCACCAGGGGGCGAATCGAGAACTCTGGGTTTATGACAAGAGGCAACATTCTAATCTGAAAGCTGAATCCTACCCGGAAGTCCGAAAAACAGCAATACATCTAAAATCCTCTAGAGGCCGGTCCCAAAAGGGAGCAAATGTCCATATACTCCATGTTAAAATGTCTGTTTTAACAGCATAAATTCATGTTTTTACAGTTTGGTCCCATGGACTTTTATTGTAATCTTCAATATGTTACGCGTGCCTGACAACTGTGAGGGGGGTGAATTTTTTTCTAACTCGTTAGTTTAGATCGTATTTAGATATACAATTTATGACAAATAAGGGCGGTTAACTTTGATTGACAGCTGATAACGGGCTGCGCCGAGTTAATTTGACGTCTCGGCCATGATCTGACACAACACATCATACCATCTCTGTATCCTTTCTGAACATTTGTGTTTCCACCCATACCCCCCATAAAGAGAGTCTATGGGTGACGTCACAGACGCTTTGTCCATATTTTTTACAGTCTATGGTTTATGAGCTATACTGGGACCGGCCACCGGGGCGATTGGAGACACTCTTCACTTCTAGCTCAATCTGACACACACAGAAGAACTGAGAAACAGAGTTTGTGTGTAGATGTGCTTGTACAGTTCAGAGTGTGTGTGTGTGTGTGTGTGTGTGTGTGTGTGTGTGTGTGTGTGTGTGTGTGTGTGTGTGTGTGTGTGTACCGTTCTGCAGCCCCATCCACAGCTGCTTGTGGTCCTTCTTCTGCATGTCGTTGATGACCTGACTCTTGTGTTTGAGAGCGTCGGCCTCTTTAATGCAGGACATGAAGTGAGCCTCGATCACAGAGTTGGATGTGCAGTGAAGCAGGTCACGCTCGGGAAGCTCTGCAGAGCACATCACATCACGATAAAACAACATTATAGCTCTAATTATTATTCCACAAATAAAATATTATTCGAATTTGACTTTTTTCTTTACATTTTTTCTGCAGTTCTAATGAAATGCACTGGGTGGCGCTGTGGGCGTTTGACAAGTGGACGGAATTTGATCACATGACATCGTCGTCTGCCTGGTGAAGTTTGGCATTACTGATATGAAAATGATATTACAAAATGTAATTACTTTTTATAAATGAATGAATGAGTTATCATAATATCAGCAACAGACGGAGATGACATGATGTCCACACACAGCGAGCGAGGAGATGTGTGTGTGTGTGTGTGTGTGTGTGTCACTGCATCTGGGGTCAGACATGATCTCTTCTGATGTGCGATATCTGCTTTATTAGGGTTTCTTTCTGCTCGCACTGCTTTTGTTCTTTATATATTTTTAGTTTACACACATTGTTAAATGTTTCAACTAAAAGAAAACTTTAAGATATTTAGTAAGCTTGGTTATATTGCCTAACGTAAGCTTGTTCAGAAGACGGTGACACAATTTAAGTAAAATAATAACGTCTTTCTCATTAAACAACATTTAAATACACAAATATTACACATTATTTCTGAACACTGCCCATCCCTGTCAATGAAATCCTGTCAGGGAAGGAGTGAAGCGTTCACACACACCTTGAAGTGCACGGACACACTCCAGGGCAGAGCCGTGTTGGACGCGTGCAGGTCGAACAGCACACCGATGGGGTAGTGCCTGAACACAACACACACACCTGTTACAGAAAAGATGTTGGACACACACTATGTAGGAAAAGAGACACTGAATTACTTTGAACCAGGAGGATCTACATTATTTATTATTTCTATGGTTATTATTTCTAACATTAGTGTATATGTGCATGTGTTATTGTTGAATAATCCTGTGGGTTGGTTTATGTGTGTGTGTGTGAATAGATGTTGGTTTATGCGTTTTGATATGTAAGTTTAAAGGAAAGCCCCAGTGTTCCTCAGTGCTCCTGCAGTCTGCCGCCCCCGTGTGGAGAGACACAGCAGTGCAGCGCTGACTCATTACAGCTAGACCTGATGAACTCATATGATGACTCTACTGTTCTGCCACAGATCTGAGAAGAGCACAAATAAATAACTCTTTTGACTGGCAGATATGAACCGTGACCGGCTGAGGAAGACAGAACCGGTCAGGCTGGTTAAACAAGCTTTAACTGAAGTCCATGAACGCAACACGCAACCCTTTAAACCGTTCATTTTTACATTTCTAAACCTGATGAAACCCTGTCGCACTCGATCTCCTGACTGACACTGTTATATCCAGTAAAAGTCTTTAGTGTAACTGGACAAACGTCCTCCTTCATGGTCTTTACAGACTTTTGTTAAGTAAATGTAAGAATAACTTTCTTATTGTTATTAATATTTTCAAGATGAACACCTACTGGACTGAAGAAACTGAGGTTTACTTCATTATACAGATTTAATTTTATTGAACTAATGATTATAAAATATAGGCTTTTGTTCATCTCTCAATTATCTCTGTGTTTTAGAAAGTAAGTCCCCTGTGGTGAAAATCCAGTGTTTAATGTTGTTTATGTGTGTATGTGGTGTTTAATCCGCTTTAACACACACACATGTACTTAAAACTGCAGTGAACCAAAGACAGTCTCAAAAACACGGTGTGAAATCGCTGGTGTTTCTGACGTCACAAACCACCTTGTAACCAATCAGATCAACGTGTGATCCTCAACCAGTGAGTGAGTGAGTGGAGGCGGGGCTCATCTGCATATTCATAGAACCATGCATACTAAATAAGGCAAGGGTGTCGAGTTACATTCAAGATATTTTAGGACTTCCAAAAGGAAAACTGGTAAAATGTGTAATATAGATCTCACTAATTTACACTACAAGCATCAGAACTTCATCTTCCTTTTGTCCATATAAATCTCAGCATCTCTGTGTTTATTCCTCACGCTTTACATTTATGAAGCTTTTAATACTGTAGTGTAATGTACTTGTGAATATTTCATTGCTGTTGCATTATAATACAAATAAATCTGTGCCTTATGAAGTAATAAAAACAACACATTATTATTAATAATTATTATAAAGCCCCTTCCAGCCGGAGGAATTTCCACTGATAAGAGAATACTGTGATTATTCAAACGTCCAGTGCTGACAGAGGTTATGAATATGCAGGTATTGTTTCGTATGACATCATTAACACTGGTGAAGTGTGTGTCACCATTTGAGCGCGTCCCTCGTACTCTGAACCACATCTCCTCCACGTCTTCTGCCTTCATGACTTTCAGGAAATGCTTCTTGACTTTATCCGTGACCAGCGGGAGGTAACTGACCCGCGGGAGCAGCAGCTGATTGGACACAACACAGGTCATGTGATCCACAGCACAGACACAAGCCTAATACACACTTGCGGAAAACCTTTTCACAATATTGCCATTTTGAGTATGAGGTTTTCATATCTGTAAGCCATAATCATCAACATTATAACAAATAAAGGCTTGAAATATCTCACTTTGCATGTAATGAGTCTATATAATATATTAGTTTCACCTTTTAAGTTGAATTACTGGAATAAAGGAACTTTTGCAGGATATTCTAATTTGTAAGAATTTCACCTGAGTAACGAAGTGTGTGTGTGTGTGTGTGTGTGTGTGTGTGTGTGTGTGTGTGTGTGTGTGTGTGTGTGTGTGTGTGTGTGTGTGTGTGTGTGTGTGTGTGTGTGTGTGTGTGTGTGTGTGTGTAGAACTTCTGATTCTGAGTGTTTATTAACTAGTATATTTTCAATACTTCACATTTTACAATAAACTCTATATGTGTGTTCAGCAGTCGCTGTGTAACTAACAGAACACACAAATTAAAAATTGTGGCGCTTCTAATTAAGTGATAAAAACAGATGTTGAACAAAATATGACAACACACACATATAATCATCTGTGCACCAATCAAATGTGCAACACTATGTTTTTACCACCAAATTATAAGCGCCTAATTAATTTAAATTACAGTGAATGTTTTTTCCTCAGACATCTCATGATTTCAGTTTGTGAACAGAATGCATGATGGGATACGCTTAGCCTTGAACACCGAGATGGTGTAGATCTAGTGTGCATTAAAAGGATTTTTAGACACGAGACAGTCTGTGCACTTCCTGTGGTGTGCACGCGCCCTCAAGTGGCCAGGACCGGTGTGTGTGTGTGTGTGTGTGTGTGTGTGTGTGTGGACAAGGCTAAGAGTGTTGGTGATGTCCACTCACGTAGTCAGGGCTCGGCCTCTCTCTCTGTGGTTTCCTCCGGAGAGAGAGTGAAGCAGCCGAGTCCTCCCGAACCACACGTCCCGGAGCACATCCTTATCATCCGCCATGGTCCTCGTTCTCCAGACGCCACATACAAACTCCTCAGCGTCTGAGCTGCGACACACACGGACGAAAGGAAGTTTATCAGCTTATCCAGTAGACCCGGACGCTGAGACCTGCTGAAACACTCCGTGTCATATCCAGACAACTGAATAAAATTACATGTTAGGGCTGTCAAAGTTGTCCATTAATTGTTTAACTGGCCGAGATTGCGATAGACGTGAAGGACTATAATGCGTTAAGAGCTCGCTCAAGTACTGGAGATAAACCATTTAGTGCTTTATAAGTAATCAGCAATATTTTAAAATGTATACGATGTTTAACAGTCAGCCAATGCAGTGTTGACAGAACCGGGCTAATATGGTCATACTTCCTGGTTCTGGTAAGAACTGGAGCGGCTGCGTTTGGACTATCTGGAGTTTGTTTATTAAGTGTGCAGGGCACCCACCCAGAGCATTACAATACAACACATGAACTAACTGTTCCACACTCGTCAATGAGAGCATGTGGTGTAATTTAGAGATATTTTTAAGATGGATGAATGGGTACAGATACTAGACACATGACTTTCAGATGAGAGACTGGTATCAAAGAGCACACACACACACACACACACACACACACACACACACACACGTATTATGTGTTTTGGCCAATAATTGGAATCTCTGTTTTTTTCAGAGTTACTTGTTTTGTTCTGACAATATTTTACTTAAACTGACAATAAAAATCTGTCTAGATAATTATCTCTGTTTGACAGCAATATATCAAACGTCAGCTTTCTGTCCATTACAACACACACTCGTGTATGTGTGTGTGTATGTGTGTGTGTGTGTGTGTTAACATCTCATCAATGGCTGAAGAAATTGCATAAGAGGAAATAAACATCAGCTCTTATAAGTAAAAGATTAGCTGTGCTGACATTGGCTACTGATAACATTTAACACTTTATGACAAACAGAAGGATAACTAAAGACTTAATAAAAGAACACACTGTAAACTATATCAACTATATTTGTGATGTTTACTCGCCTGTTGTGAAGCTGAGTACAGTGTATGATGTATCGTGTGTAAATAACGCTAACGCTAGCACTGACAGCACCGGAGACACACCTTTACATCTGATAACGATAGCGAAACTGCCTCGGTTTCAGAAACAACTGCGAAAAAACATTCATAACTGCCCGAAAACACAATAATAAAATACCTTCATTAGATGTCGACCGGAAGCGGTACAGTAGAGCTCATCTTCGACAAACATCCGGCGCGGA
Source organism: Hybognathus amarus (assembly GCA_030378365.1). Taxonomy (NCBI): domain Eukaryota; kingdom Metazoa; phylum Chordata; class Actinopteri; order Cypriniformes; family Leuciscidae; genus Hybognathus; species Hybognathus amarus. The sequence continues at coordinate 230,104 of JAQIUQ010000493.1, forward strand.
CCTTCAAAATAAAAGTCCCCACGCGGTGATTGTTAATATTTAAAATAAACGTCACAGCACGTTGAGTTTTTCACAATAGTCCTAGTCGTTCATCATACTCCAGCCTGTATGTATTCAAAGATGTCCTGCATACAATAATTAGGATGATTGGTTCTTATTTGTTTACAGTTGACCGTGCATACAGACAAGTTTTCTCACACAACCTCTTTTTTTAAATCCAGAGCAAATTACCTTTTGTTTTTCTCTAAATTTGAGAAATCTGCTGTAGGGCTAAGTGATCGCTGATAACACGCTTCTCATGTTTTTCCGAGGAGAGAGTGGTTAAACTGGTCGTTTTAAACGTGCAATTCCTTAGCAAGCACTGAATTTTTTATTTTATTTATAAAAAAGTGAAATAAATCAGCAAAACTGGCATAGTACATTACAGACACCTGCTAATTGTTTCGTTAAGAACTATTTTAAAAAGGCATATTTAAAAACATCATTGAGAACTATGAATTGAGGGTTTGGTTTCTGATTTCTGAGGATTTTGTGTAACGTTACATTCACTGCACATGTACATGGCACAAAAACACTTCAGTTGCTCAGCAGCTGAACAATAGTCTCAAAATCTGAATTCATTGCTTCATTTTCCAGCATACCTTAACAAATTAAAGTTACGTTACGTTATAAATTATATTAGTATTAATACAGAGATCGTTCAGTCCGGCAGATGGCGCTAAATGAATGTAAGGAGGACCAGTCGCGCAGGCGCAGTAATGTCTATCGACACTGCGCACGCGCATTGTGCACATGAAGGCAGTTGAATGAGTTGTTGCTAAAATCTGTCGTTTCGTTTTCTTCTGTTTAATAACAAGTTAGATTTAGATTATTTCGTACTTTATTGTCCCGAGTGTGATATAGACCGACGGTGTGTTGATCTGCGGCTCGTCTGAAGCTCTGATGGGAGTGTGTGATTGTTGATCATCGGCTCTGCTGTGAATAGAGTTGAGCAGATCTCTCTTTCTCTCTGTGTGGGTGTGTGTGTGTGTGTGTGTGTGTGTGATGGAGGCTCCTCCGGTCTCTGTGATGCCCGTCACGGGTGGAGCCATCAACATGATGGAGTATCTCCTGCAAGGTGAAGCTATATAACTTTTTGGTAATACTTTACAAATAAGGTCATTAGTTAGGCCTAATGTTTTAAATAACAATAAGCAAATTGTTAAAGTTAGTTAATAATGCATTTAAATAATGTTAGAAATTAATCTTTAAAAAAATGTTCATTGTTTGTTCATGTTAACTAATGAGTCTTCATTGTTGAATGGTAATAAAACATGTAAAAACTGTGACAATGACATGTTCAAATGTAAAATGTAATAACATGTTAACATGAAGAATAGTTTTAAAACATTTATTAATCTTAGTCAATACATTAGGAATAAATGACTAAAATCAGAAGTTTTATCAGTTAATGTTATCTATTATCTGCTCGAATGAACAGCTGTATGCTTATTAACAAAGATTAATAAACTCTGCTAAATGTATTTCTCATTGTTAGTTAATGCAGTAACTAACCTTAAAGGTGCAGTAAGCGATTTCTGAGAAACAGTTTTTTATTACCAAAACAGAAAAACACAGCATGACCAATAAACTCGAAACCTGTTTTGTTGTAAAATCCCTAAAAATACGAGATATTGAATAAAAAAATAAAAATGATCAATCTAAAATATAGTACATTAATTTAATAAAAAAATATTTTAAAAAACTGTAATTTTTGACCAAACCGTGAAACCCCACAGGGTTAAGCGTCCTCACGTGTGCCCGTAGCGCTGACCCTGTGCCTGTTGTCCCGCTCAGGCAGTGTCCTGGACCAGTCGCTGGAGAGCCTCTTGCACCGGCTCCGGGGTCTGTGCGACAACATGGAGCCCGAGAGCTTCTCCGACCATGAGCTGGTGTATCTCCTGAAGGGTCAGCAGGGAAACCCGTTCCTCCTGCGGGCGCGCCGCTCGCTCCTGCACCCACCGCCCCGTGGCACCTGCGCTACCTGGGCCAGCCCGAGGTGGGGGACAAGAGCCGGCTGGCGCTGGTGAGGAACTGTGTGGACGTGTCCGCCTCGCACGGCCTGCCCGAGGTGCTCGACGAGATGGGCTTCCGCATGGACCACGAGTTCGTGGCCAAGGGTCAGGTGTTCCGCAAGGGGGGCATGAAGGTGGTGGTGAGCAAGCTGTCAGCGCGTGCTGGTGCCGGGAAACACCGACAACACCGAGCCGCTGTCTCTCTCCTACCTGGTGGAGCTGAGCGTGCTGGCCCCCGCCGGACAGGACACCGTCTCCGAGGACATGAGGAGCTTCGCCGAGCAGCTGAAGCCGCTGGTGCACCTGGAGAAGATCGACCCCAAACGCCTCATGTAGAACCTCAGAACACACACACACACACACCTAGAGAAGATCAACCCCAAACGCCTCATGTAGAACCTCAGCAACACACACACACACCTGGAGAAGATCGGACCCCAAACGCCTCATGTAGAGCCTCAGAACACACACACACACACACCTGGAGAAGATCAGACCCCAAACGCCTCATGTAGAACCTCAGAACACACACACACACACACCTGGAGAAGATCGACCCCAAACGCCTCATGTAGAACCTCAGAACACACACACACACCTGGAGAAGATCGGACCCCAAACGCCTCATGTAGAGCCTCAGAACACACACACACACACCTGGAGAAGATCGACCCCAAACGCCTCATGTAGAGGCTCAGCACACACACACACACACCTGGAGAAGATCGACCCCAAACGCCTCATGTAGAGCCTCAGAACACACACACACACACACCTGAGAGAGATCGACACCAAACGCCTCATGTAGAGGCTCAGAACACACACACACACCTGGAGAAGATCGGACCCCAAACGCCTCATGTAGAACCTCAGAACACACACACACACCTGGAGAAGAGTCGACACCAAATGCCTCATGTAGAGCCTCAGAACACACACACACACCTGGAGAAGATCGACACCAAACGCCTCATGTAGAGCCTCAGAACACACACACACACACACACCTGGAGAAGATCGACACCAAACGCCTCATGTAGAGGCTCAGAACACACACACACACACACCTAGAGAAGATCGACACCAAACGCCTCATGTAGAGCCTCAGAACACACACACACACACACACCTGGAGAAGATGGACACCAAACGCCTCATGTAGAGCCTCAGAACACACACACACACACCTGGAGAAGATCGACACCAAACGCCTCATGTAGAACCTCAGACACACACACACACACCTGGAGAGTCAACCCAAACGCCTCATGTAGAGCCTCAGAACACACACACACACACACTGGAGAGATCGACCCCAAACGCCTCATGTAGAGCCTCAGAACACACACACACACACACCTGGAGAAGAGTCGACACCAAACGCCTCATGTAGAACCTCAGAACACACACACACACACACCTGGAGAAGATGGACACCAAACGCCTCATGTAGAGCCTCAGAACACACACACACACACCTGGAGAAGATCGACACCAAACGCCTCATGTAGAACCTCAGAACACACACACACCTGGAGAAGATCGACCCCAAACGCCTCATGTAGAGCCTCAGAACACACACACACACACACACCTGGAGAAGATCGACACCAAACGCCTCATGTAGAACCTCAGAACACACACACACACACACACCTGGAGAGAGATCGACCCCAAACGCCTCATGTAGAACCTCAGAACACACACACACACACCTGGAGAAGAGTCGGACCCCAAACGCCTCATGTAGAACCTCAGAACACACACACACACACCTGGAGAAGATGGACCCCAAACGCCTCATGTAGAGGCTCAGAACACACACACACACACACCTGGAGAAGATCGACCCCAAACGCCTCATGTAGAACCTCAGAACACACACACACACACACCTGGAGAAGATCGACCCCAAACGCCTCATGTAGAACCTCAGAACACACACACACACACACCTGGAGAAGATCGAACCCCAAACGCCTCATGTAGAACCTCAGAACACACACACACACACACCTGGAGAAGATCGACCCCCAAACGCCTCATGTAGAGCCTCAGAACACACACACACACCTGGAGAAGATCGACCCCAAACGCCTCATATAATCTCCTCAACACACACACACACCTGCTGAGCGTGGCCTGTGACTGCTCTCCTCTATATTTGGCCCATAATGAACTGGATGATCATTGGATTGTGTGTCATTTCTCAGACGACTTCATTTCTTAGATTGCTAATCTTCTCTTTAAAAAAGTTTGTAAATTGATTCTTGTATTAAAAGTGACGTAAACACACACTGCTGTCTCTCATCTTCATCTGTGTTTAGTGTTGGAGTGTGAAAAACTCCAGTTATTCTCAGTAACACTTCACAATAAGATTCAAGATGTGTGTGTTATCTCAGAATAAACCCGACAGGGGGATCAGGATCAGGTCTCCATCAGCCTGAACACACACACACACACAAGGGGTTTATTCTGAGATCACACACACACTTGTACACACTGACATAAAGAGTGTGTTATTGAGGTCTGTAATGCCTGTGTTGAGCCTGATAATATCATGAGTGTGAGATCACAGTTATTCCTGTACTTCTGGGTGTAATGTGTGTGTGTGTTGTGTAATGAGTGTGTTGTGTTGTGTAATGTGAGTGTGTTGTGTTGGGTGGAGACAAAGAGCAGACTTATGTGGATGTTTTGAGGATTGCATTGTGGGTGATTGTGTCACTCCAGGAATGTCGTTGTTTCTGCCCTTCAATCCTTTAATTCTCTGGTTCTGTGTGTCGGATCTGTCACACACTCTTTCCTCAGACAACACACACAGAAGACAACTGGCTCACACACCGCGTCTGTTTCTGCACAATCAACACATCTGTTAAAGGGAATTATGTTGTCCTTAATATGTGCCTTTACCTCCAGAATAGTCCAATTCATTTCATTTTAAGTTGTTGTTTTTTTTTACCAGATATGCTTTAAAACAACTTTAAAAATACATAATAATTTAGCAGATGCACTTAGGTGACTTCAGGCTCTATTTCCTAAAATAATCTGAGTCTGAATGAATCACAGTGAGGATATAATATAACCACAGAACAAGCCTCAGTCCGAGTGAAACACTGACAACAGAACAAACACAGGCTGTTGTGGGAATCGAGTGTGTCATTAGGGTTTGTGTTGTAATTAGTCGGACTGATCAGTGTCTGAATCTCTTCCTCGCGCATGCGCACTACAGCACTGAGAAATGTGAAGCGTCGGTATATATTCAATGATTAAAGATTTAAAATCATGAAGATTTTTCCAGAACACAAGCAGAGGATTCGCACAGCAAACACAGTGTGTCGCTCATAAACACGAACATCGCGAGACTCACAATGTTTTCTTTTGTAAAATGTCTTTACAAAACCTGAATGACACTCTCTGCTGTTTCACTGCAGTTTATGTCACACTATCCATGTTTATAGACATTATTCATAAGTTGTCCGGTTTTGTAATGACGGTAATGAAACTGAAAGAGCCGTTCACACAGAACGCGCGCGTGCCCGTTCCCCGTATTATAGACACGCAGTTCATCTTAAAAAACGTTTTCCCGCTGCTTTAAACCACAAAACACGTTCCGTGTGAACCATGTGTGTTCAGGACATTTAATTGCTTTGTTTGTAGATAGAAATTGCTAGAGAAGAGAAAGAAAGTTTGATGAGTTTCAGTACTTGTGGAAAGTATTAGGCTACACGATCGTAACAGAATCGGTTACATTGAAAATGAATAGAATCAAATTAACATTAAATAGTAAAATAAAATTAGTTGAGGACTTTTCCAAACAAGCATCACGACATCATGATGCAGTAGTTCTCAGTCTGTCATCTGCTGCAGTTGTGCGGTCAGCGGAGGAAGAGGAGGATGAAGATGAAGAACTGGTCAGGGTGAGTGACCCCGGCATGGAGACCGAAGACGAGCCGCTGTCTGAAGAACACATCATGCATTCATTACCCTGACTTCACCATGTGTCCTCCTCCTCTCTCCTGTGTAAGGTGGACTCAGTGAACACACACACACACACACACCCTGACGCGGACTCAGGAGCGATGAAGATGATGAGGGTAGAGGAGGATGAAGCGCATCAGGTGGATGACATGGACGAGCTGAACGCGGATCTCTCCATATTCTCCGTGGATTCGGATGATGTTCCGCTCAGGAGGAGGAAGAGGAGGATGATGATGATGATGATGCGGGACGCCGGAGGATTTCAACGCAAAACCATCGCGCCGTCCTCGCGACGCAACGCCTGGGGAAACGCGTCGTACGCGAGAGCTGATCACCCGCGCCATCGAGAGCGCGCCCGAGAAGAGGCTCACCTTGTCCAGATCTACGACTGGATGGTCCGGTGTGTGCCGTACTTCAGCGATAAAGGAGACAGCAACAGCTCGGCGGGCTGGAAGGTACCGCGACACACACATCATCATCACCACGACACACACACGCGCCAATTCATTCACATCTGTTGGCCAAGTTACACAAGGGTGTGAAAAAATCACTGTTAACACGTTTTCAACATTGGAAATAAAATGCAATATACAGTAACTATTCAACACACATAGGGACTATTCAATGTGCGAGTGTGTGTGTAAAGGGTGCAGAGGTCAAATGAAAGAGTTCTTAACATGAATAGACTGTGAAGTGTTGGAGATTATTAGACAGATTCAGTCTTGTTCTGAAGCTCTGGTTATTTTATACAGAGGGAAAAAGTGCAGGGCAGGAAAAACGTGGGAAAGAAAGGTTGCTAGATGCCGCGAGGGACAGATATATTAGGAATATTCAGAGTGTGTTTTACTGTAATGGCTGACTGAATGAGGAAGGAAATTGCTCATAATTAATGTAATCATGTTTTATCAAATATTCCTCAGGTTCAATAAGCTGCGAGTCAGTCTGATTCATTCCCAGCTCTCAATTCATTCTCTTGATTCATTCCCAACTCTTGATTAATTATCTTCATTCATTCCCATCTTTTGATTCATTCCCAACTCTCGATTCATTCCCAACTCTCGATTCAGTCCCAACTCTTGATTCATTATCTTGATTCATTCCCATCTCCTTCTTTGTAATTTCCTCTGCTGCAGATATGAACCTCACTCTTGAACTAATGCACAGTTCTGCTGTTCATATGTCAGACTTCACTGAGGATTGAATCATCTCTCGTGTTGTCTCAGACTGATCTGTGTTTTCTTATTTGATCGATGCACATCATCCTCAAGATTCAAGAGTCCAGCAGCGAGTCACAGAACAGTGTTTGTCTTGCTCGACGTATCATTCATTGATAAATAAGCCCTGAATAGTTGACTAATAGGTCAA
>JAQIUQ010000493.1:242500-310000 GCA_030378365.1 Hybognathus amarus
TCACACAGTCTGAATGTTGTCTTGAGTGTCTGAGCTTTATTCATTTATGAGGATGCTGACCTTAATATGAGAACTGCCAATGTTGGACATTCATATGAGAAATGCACGTGCAGTTCTGCATAGACACAATAAACAGCAGATTTACCGTAAATGTGTGAACCCTTCTGACGAGTATTCATCGAGTATTCATGCAAGTCAAACTTTGACAAAGACTTTCGTTAAAAGCTTATTTTAGTAGATTCTGTCAGTGCATTAGTGATGTGTGTTTAGTGTGTCTCCACACTTACGGTTATCATTACCGTATATTATATATATCGCATTATTAATGTTAATTATGAACCTGTAGTAGTTCTCTGAGAGGTATGAAGAAAATAGTAGTTATTGATGATCTAATAGTGAACTTCAGCTGAACACTATTACTTACTAATTCATTAATCAGAATCTCAGTTAATTGTAGTAAGAGTGTTAACACTCATTGGTTCATAGTTAATCAGTTAATGAAGGAAGAGTGTTATAAGTGTTACGGATAAGCTGTGGCTCGTGTGTGTAAAGCGAGGAGATTTCCCGCTGATTGTGATGAGTGTGTTCTGATCTGGGTTTGTGTGGACTGGGGATCCCGGAAGTCAAACTTGCACAGGATCCGGGATTTTCCGATCACCTGTCTGCTTCTCAGATGCTCAGCTAATCTGGAGACGCTATTTATATCTGCCTAACCCACACACACACACACACACAACACACAAGACAGCTCCTGCGGGAGACACAGCCGGCCAATTAACACTGCCAAGAATCACCCACCATTATCCCAGTTCTCTCCTGCGTCTGCTCGGATCCTCCTGGCTCATGCCGTTCAGGACAGGTTTCATGTGTAGCTTTGTGTTCATTATGGTACATCTTCAACACAATTGTTTTTATGCCTAAAAGGTACTAATATTCACCTTTTAGGGGTAAATTAGGAAGAAAGGTGCACGTTTAGGACAGGGACAGAGTGTGTGGCCGCAATTTATTTAAAAACCTTTAAGATTCAATCGGAAATGCAGCTCAAATTCTTGAAAAGCTTCAAAAGATAAATAATGATTTATTCATTATTACGAATGTATAGTTCACAGCTTAGATCAGAATATGTCCAAGGGTTCTTATTTTAGGTAGACTGACTTTTACATTTCCACACCCCTAAACACGACACTGAACAAAACAAACTGTGATTGGCTGCTCTACATGCCAGTCAAATGGCCAATGATCACTGCGATTGGAGTCCTGCCGTCAGCGTTTGTTTTCCTCAAACCCTCAAATGCCCAGAGAAGTCGACCAGTGCCCGTCAGGTGGACTAACTGTGTATCATTACTGGAGTCTACACTCGGAAAAATCTTGGGTTATTTTTTCTACCCAAATCCTGGGTTGAGCCTTTTGGGTCATTTCTTGAGTTATTTTTTTCAGTATTTGTGTAGTTTTTGTGTTAATAGCTCCTGGGTCAGATATAACAACCCAGCGTTTGAGTTATTTATCACTGGCTTTTTGTAGCCTCTTCAGGAGAGAGCAGTGCAGAAGGGTCAAAATGGTGCATGTCTTTGGTAAAATTCAGATTTGCGTACATTTTATTGGACCTATAAATCCGTTATTGTGCTGTATATCGTTAATCGTATACAAAGCTACATACTGGGGTGTGATGCGAGTCACCTAAACAAGTGTCACGTTGTTTCTTTCAATCTAAACAGAAGCTTGTATTATAGTAAAAATTATTGAACTATGCTGGGTTAAATCAACCCATTATGCTGGGTAAATTTAACCCAATGTGTTCTGTCCTATATTTACCCAGCCCTTGGGTTGAAAACAGCCTAGAACTGCGGTCTGTTTTTAACCCTGTGTTTTAAGGTGTAATTTATATAAGTAATTAAAGCCTGTTGAGTCAGATGTGTTTCTGGAATGGTTTGAGGACTGGGATCGTCACTATGGGTGTGGTTGAGCAGACAGATGGGTGGCAAATGGTGTCCGGATGGCACAGGGTCTCGTGGCGGTGCTTGTAAGTATCTGGCCTGATGGGACACATTCCCTGGAGCAAAGAAAGAGAAATCTGCAATTAAGCACAAACAAGACCAGAGGCAAGAGCTCCAGCTGTCCTCACTATGGCAATCTACCAGTAAATCCAGAGATGCCAGCTTTTTCAGTGGCAACCCAATCTCACACCCGCATAAACCCTCCTATGTTTGATTCGGATTGGAATCGGATCTAAACACTCCTGTTGACTCATTCGCTATAGCACAGCTGTCAATCATGATGACGTCACACCCTGTTTTATATAGCAACAAATAACTAACTGACACCAAACTTATTGAAAAAAAGAACACTTATACCAGCATAAATACAACTACCTAAAATGACCATAGAAATAATTGTGTTTTTTAGGTTTGTCTTGCGTCCCATTTGATGCATATTCATAGAACCGCACATACTAAATGAGGCTTGGGTGTAGAGCTACATTCAAGGTATTTTAAGGCATGAATACTTTTTTAAACATGACATTTTGGTGATCAAAGATGAGTTTTAAGGGATACAATGATTGACTACAGAGGAGACTTTTTAGCTTGTACATGTGTGATAGTGTTGAGTGCTGAGTAAATATTGCTCTTGTGGCTTCTTGTGCACTTCTTGTGCACTGGGGAAAAACTCTGTCTAACCATTTCTGATGGTTTTAAACTCTTAAAGACTGTGCCATGGAAGACCAGTAGAAAAAAAAACCATTTCAGTCATTAATGAGCTCTGAAATGTAACATAGAGTTACACACAGAGTCTGTGATTAATTAAGAGTCCCTGGAAGTGTTTTAGTAGCTCTGCAGAAAGTGGAAATGTTGAGTGTATAGAGTTTGACACAGCCTCTCGTCTCTCGACTAACAGGAGCGGACACAGTGTCAATGCCAGTTATCGTAGCTCTTCCTCCTGGACTGGGAAAAGCCTCGGAGAGACGCTTACATTTACCTCTGGGCTGCACACATGGTGTCTAAATGAACATTCAGTGTATCTCACAATTGAACGATCTGTTAACCACTACTAGCTCTCCAACAGATCATCAAAGTCATCGTCAGAAAGGAGTGCACCTCTAATAAGTGCAATCTGTGTGAGTTATTCTCCCATTTTCATAATAAGGATTAGCCTTGGATTATATGTAATATTCAGTGAGAGTTAGCAGTTATTTCCAGTTTTCAGATTTGTTAGGAACAACATTTTAAAAACTGCCCTGATTTACAGTAGCTTCATAATAAGGATCCGTTTGTCTGTCCAAAACCTCCACGGATGAACGCCGGCTCTCTCTTTTCTTTATGTTTCCATTGACCTTCTCCTTGTGTCGTGACCTTTAGAAACCTTTCGTGTCAGATGAACCTCTGAGACCTAATTCATTATTTCAAACACACATTCAGGGATAATGCGCTTGCATTTCAACAAAAATAAAGAACAAAACATTTACGTTTCATTTTTGTCTGCAAAAGATTTAGTGTTATATTTAGATTGTTTTATTTTATTCAATTTGCATTACTATCACAATTTCCCGAACCACCCACAGGTCTATTATGGATGACCCAACTCTTTTTCTCTTTTCTTTGAACACAAACATCACAGTTTTGTCTTACTCTAGTAGACAAGCTTGTTGATGTTTTTGCCATTCATAGATTAATTCCCCATAATCGTGTCCCGGACAGCAACATAGAGTCGGCCCACATCTGGTACGCATTGAATCCACATGTTCCAGATGTGGGGATTTTCTCTACTCTTTCTGGACTTATCAAAGATATACTCAACAAAATTATACAGAGAAGGATACAGAAAAGTGTAAGTACATTTAACCTATACTGGGACTCACACTCTTAAAAAAAAGTCACTTTAAATCTCATCACAAACATCAAGTAAATTGCAAGTAAATAGCAAATGAGCCATATTTACGAACAACATGCACCAGCTCAACATTTTAGCTTTAAAAAACTACTGTCGGGATTTACTAAAGACATGCAGTGAAAAATTAGCGATTATTTTTGCGGCTGACCTTATTGTGCATTTGTAGGTGTTTCTCTTTCAAACCCCAAATTTATGGGATCGTGGTCTCATGCTAATTTGTCCTAGTAAATCTGGCCCTTAAAGGGCAAAAATAACTTTAAATACTAAACTACAAGTATGATGTTAATTAGACTTAAAGACAACTTACAAGTATTCTTGCTGTATAAAAACTGTTAAACTAGTAGTTTGCTAGAAGAATACTTCAGTGTACTTCCATAATGTAAAAACTGGGTGAGATATAAATAAAACTAACATTATAAGTTCAATTGTACAGTTCAGAGTACAATTGAACTTAGTTGCCTCATTTAGTAAGTGTTCTATGAATATGCAAATGAGCCCCGCCTCCACTCACTCACTCAGCTCACCATTGGTTGACGATCACACGTTGATCTGATTGGTTACAAGGTGGTTTGTGACGTCAGAAACACCAGCGATTTCAAAGCGTGTTTTTGAGACTGTCTTTGGTTCACTGCAGTTTTAAGGAGGAAATACTCAGCAATGCTGTCCACTTATCAACTTACACATGGTGTGTGTTAAAGCGTATTAAACACTTCACATACACACATAAACAACATTAAACGCTGGATTTACACCACAGGGGGACTTTTCTCTGAGGGTTGTGCTGGGATTTGCTCAATATGATGTAAGTGGCAGATCAGTGGGCTTGTCTGTCTCAGACAAAACCTAAAATACAGTGTGGAGGAAATAAGATTATTTAATAATTAGAATATGAGGCCGTCTTATAGCTGTGCAGGTAAACATCACTTTCCTCAAGAGACAAGACCTTTCTTTTGTAACTATATTATTCTAAAACTCTCCTCTTTTTTCTCTCAGAACTCGATCCGCCACAACTTATCCCTGCACACACGTTTCATCCGTGTGCAGAATGAGGGAACGGGCAAGAGTTCCTGGTGGATGCTGAATCCCGACGGAGGGAAGCTGGGAAAGTGTTCCCGGCGTCGAGCTGCTTCAGTGGACAAAGGCACCAAGCCCCTGAAGAGGAAAGGCCGAGCTAACCGTAAGAACACAGCTGGGAAAGCAGAGAAGACATTGATAGGGTTCTGTAGCTCTCCGGACCACTGCAGTCCCACTGGGAAGTCTGGAGCAGGTGAGGTGGTGCTCAAGGAGGAGTTCGAGACTTGGACGGACCTCCATTCACTCGGAAGCTCATCAGCATCAACTCTTAGTGGTCGGCTATCACCCGTCCTAGCAGAGGAATTGGGGGAACCTGATGAAGGAATGATATCCAGCTCGGCATCTCCACGCCTCTATCCCAGTCCCTCCAGTGCTCATTCACCTGCATCCCACTACCCTACAGATCTCAGATCAACCGTTATCTATCAATCCCCATGCCATAAACACCCTCCTTATCTCTACACCAGTGACATTGAGGAGCAAGGCTGGGATTATAGCCAGTCGGATCTAGGCATGCTTCAGCACCATTCCTCCATGCACACTATTGAGGAGAGCTCCAGTAGTATGCATGCTTACAAAGACACAAGCACCCTACAAAGCTTGCTGACCATCGGATCCCAGTTCCTTGTCAAGGACATGATACTTGGGAAAGAGAATGAGGTCCACTCAATGATGGTTAGTGCTTACAATAATGACCCTACTGCTAACCATTCATCCAAGCCGTTTCACAGCCACAACATCATTCAAAGTTTAAGTCAGGACTTTCGACCTGCAATGGTCCACTCTCATCCCAATGATGGACAAATGCAGTCTTACATACATAAAGCCCCTTACCTATATAGTCCCGCAGTTAATGCACATCTCTCAGCACCCACTTCGCTTCCCCCAAACCCAATCACCTGCGATCTCACTACAGCTCCATACCAGCAACCCCATGCCTATATTTACACTGATTCACATCAGCACAGTGTGGGATACGGACTGTACCGTCAGCCTCAGGGGACTGGGAACGCTTTCCACGACTCCCACCACCCAGATCAGCACTTCCCACACGAGCGGCTCCCACCGGACCTGGATATGGATGTATTCTATAGCAGCCTGGACTGTGACATGGAGTCTATACTTCTACATGACATTATGGAGACGGGAGAAGAGATCGACTTCAACTATGATTCCTCGCTGGCACAAGGAATGGGCATGGGATTTGGATTTACGGGCACACAGCAGAGCAAACACAGCTGGGTTCCTGGATAAATGAACACACAGAATTCTTCTGAAGACATAACTACCTACATGCCAGCCAGCAGTGGGGTCCCGGCAACTCCACCACTATTCAGGGGTGAAAACACTGTGCTAACACTGAAATCAAATCAAGACGGAACGCAACATAGCCTCAGCCCCAGATCCGGCTACACCTGTATTCCACATGTACCAGATGTGGGCCGATCTGGGCCAACACTATTTTGTTGTCTGGGAAGCTCTTCTTGGAAAACCATCTTTGGATTTATGTTGTCTGTTTCTGTCGATGTTGTGTGTCTATGTATTGCAAACGTCTCTGTCCCTTACAGTTTCTCTTTGCTCCAATTTGCTGTGAGTGAACCTCCTTTTGTATCGCTGACTGAACCATGATGACAATCTAAGGCCGGGTTCAGACTATATTTCAGATGATATTTTTGTCTGCTACGATAGTCACTGTGTCAGATTACATGATTTTGGCTCCAAAATTCTTATGTTGTTGACAAAAAACATTTCAGTCTACACGTTGCTTCCCGACAAGTTATTGCTTGGCGTCTTTAACGATGTATGTAATGTCACTGAAGCGAAGCGAGTGGTGTTTTTGCACTGGAGATCTTGTCATCAGAAAAACTATCAAAAAAAAGAAAGACTGAACAACCTGACAATGTTCCTTGAACAAAGAGGACAGCAGGGAATTTTCCAAAGAGAACTTGAGGTAAAATATATATTGAGAGCTGGTCTTCCTGCTACGGCGTGGCCAGTGGGTGGGGCTTAGGAGGCTTATCAACGGAACGATGTCGACCTGTTTTTTCTTCGATAAAAGTTTAGGCTGTGTTAGTGTTAATTTGCCCTTGCTACTGGTTGCTTTGTGTTTGATTTTGGCTTTCATTTGTTTGTGGTTTAACTTGCTTTTGTCATTTGTTTTCTATCTTTGGCACATCCATGCATCATTACAGATGACCATGTTTTCTTGTTTTTATATATTTTTCTAATTAAGTTAAGAAATGTTAATTCTTGCAAACCAACTCACTATGTCCTCCATTCATTTGACAATTTCGTGACAAATATGGGGGCTCGATCCAGGGATCTGAACCCGGGACCTCTTGCACCCATATTTGTCATGAGCGACTCAAAGCTGTGACAAATAAAAGGAGGACAGAGTAAGGTTGGTATAGTTGCAACCAAAAATATTTATTAACATGAGTATAAATATATATATAATACAATAAAAACAAATGTACTCAAATTATGTCAGACACATGACAGAACAAAGTATCAGACAGAACAATATTAAAACTAATTACAAGGTAGAACTAAACAAACAGAAGCCAAAGCCAAACACAAAACAACCAGGAGCAAGCAAGCACACCCGCATACCAACAAAGCCTAAACGTTTATCAGAGGGAACAGGTGGACATCGTTCTGTTGATGAGCCTCCTAACCTCACCCATTGCTGGCCATAGTAGGAAGAGTAGGACTGTCACAGTATTTTATTTATTTTTAGCCAGTACTAAAGTAAACGTAGCCTAATCATCAGTTTTCATTTATCGTTTACCTTTTTTCACTCTGTCGTGGTTGTCCCTCGAGGAAACATCATAAGGTCGGAGTTCTGCCATAGCTCCACAAATCTTCCTGCATTGCACCAATACCATCGTCTCTCTTCGTTCGCGCACGTCTGAAAGCTGTGTACTGAAGAGCTTCTGTGCTCCTATTGGTCAAACACACAGATGTGAAGGAACCCAGTCAAGAAGGACTGTAAAGAAATGTACATGCTAGTCTTTCTATCACGAAGCGTAACAGTTTATGAATCACCACGACACACTACATTAAACGGATTCAAGCTAAAATCGTGTAGTCTGAACCCGGTATAAGGCAGGGAATCTCAACTCTGGTTGTGTTACAGTCCACTTCTAGACACACACTTGCGAACTTCTCTAAGCACTTCCCCTCAGAGGAATCATTTTGAAGTGCGCTCCACTTTGTGAAGTGGATGAGGAAAGTTTATATGGACAGACCCTCGCTCCCTCAATTTTGATCTGAGTCTCGACTTCATATGTACACTTCTAGGCGGCTCCATTTACCACAATGCAACGTACATCCGAGTGATCGAGACGGAGGGAAGTTAGCCAGTGTACGGCATGACAATTTTGGACTTGGAACGCAGCCTATGTCCCCAAGGTCCACTTTCCTGCAGTTTTGCTCCAGCCCTAATCAAACACACCTGAACAAGCTAATCAAGGTCTTCAGGATTACAGACGGAGAGTTTGATCAAGGTCGGAGCAGGACAGTGGATCTCTAAGGGCCAGAGTTGACAACCCATGATCTAAGGTATATTACCCAACATTGGTTTGTTCTTCAATCAAAACTCTTGTGCACTTTAACTACATTGAATAAATCCATATTTATAATTTCTCTCTCAGAAAGGAGAGACAAGGGTAGCTTGGGACTGGAAATACACCCTAGCAAAATGCTGAATTATTATTAACAGAAGTATATATGTTAAATTGGCACCCTATTAAAATGCTGAATTATTTTGTGATTGTCATCATCACACATATGATCATCAGAAACGAAGGGAACTGAGTTGATATTTTTTGGCTGATCTGAGTGGTCAGTTACTAAATGTTATCTAGCGATGAAGACGTGTGGTTTCATGATTACTCTCCATCCCAAACTCTTGTTTTCTTAAAAGGTCATGAAACCCCGAAACACATTTTTTGATATGTGAACAGACATGTTCAGGCTGCACATTATTGAAAACACTAAACACACTCATAAATGTTATCAATAAGTGGAAATTGGTTATTTTTTGCGCTTTTCCAAACAATTGCGTTCTTCCGGGTTGAAAAGCGAAGTTGAGGCACCGTCAGGGAATGGGAGGTAGACGAGAGTGTGTGATTGGCTGCTACGACTCTACGTCAGCTGACCCTCCAGCCAATCTCTGCATTTTTTTCAAGAGAAAGAGTTTGTTGAGATCACATCACAGCGGAGAATAAAAAAACCATTGGCGTGCGCATGCCATGAGAGTTGCTCATGTTGATCGCAATGCAAAACATATAGTACTGAATGGAGCAAACACGTTTAAAATTTGTATGGATTTATTTCATAAACTCTAGTGCTGTAAACATGAACCAGCACTGTGTGTGCGCACATGTCTTCATCAAATGAAATATATGTGCAAGTCAGTGGTGGAAAGTAACTAATTACAAATACTTTCGTTACAGTACTATTTTCTTCTACTTTCTTGAGTATAATTAAATTATGGTACTTTTACTCTTACTTGAGTAAAATAAAAATAAAATATTCAACTTCTCTACATTTATATTTCATAAAAAGTACAAAGTAGGCTACTTTGACAAAGGTGCCGACGGAGCAACAGGGCAAGCTGACATTTGACAGACAATTTTCAAACTACTGCGGTGGAGCACTGCGCTTCAGCCAATAACAGACAGATCTGAAGCCCTTCAGCCAATGACAGACAGGTCTGACTCGAGTGCAAAACCAATCAAAATCTCTAGTTCGGCTGGGGGCGGGCGTTCAAACCGCGCTTGACATTCAATCACTGACGCTCGTGTTTTGAATCAGTAGCGCTAACGTTTCAGTATATCAGTGAATGTAAGTGCGTATTCTGCTCATATTTAATTATGGCAACAACTTGAAATGGGTCATATCATTGATAATACCAGAGCACTGAGCAGTTGCAGTAAATAAAAAAGCTCGGCTCATAACATGGACGGAGGTGGTTTGCATGGACGGACCAAGAACAATGTAAGTGTCTAAAATACATGCACACAGTTCAAATCCAAACATTCAAATGATCTTACCTGGACTTACTTTTCAAAATTAGTTATTAAAAAATTGTTCTTGACAACAGAGAAAGATAGTAGTCTATATGTGGAGCACTTTTATCATTGATGGATGCACTTTTTTGGGCTTCAAATTTTCTCCAGTCATTCACTGCCATTATAAAGTTTGGAAGAGCCAGGCCATTTTTGTAATATAGCCTAACTCTGATTGTATTCGACTGAAAGAAGGCAAGTCATATCTTCTAAGATGACTTGAGGGAGTGTAAATCGTGGGCTAATTTTCATTTTTGGGTGAACTATCCCTTTCCAGACATACATCATTCTTTTGAAAATACCTGATAGTTTGATGAACACAGATATATTATAGCTATAATGTGTTTGTCTTCATGTTTCATCAGTCAAAACATCACTATTTGCACGTTATTATATCCATATAAGGCATTTCCTGAAATGTGTAAGTTTAATACTTCTATGCATCAGTACTGGGCCTTCAGTATGAATGAAATAGATGACATGAGAGTTTTTAGCGCTCCATTTCGCTATCATCTCCCCATTTTGGGTAAAAATAGAAAAATACTAAAGTACTTTGTAACGTAGTTACTTGAGTAGTTTTTAAGCAAACTACTTATTTACTCTTACTTGAGTCATATTATATTTCAGTACTTCTACTTGTACTCAAGTAAATTATTACTTAAGTAGCAATACTTTTACTTAAGTACAATTTGTCAGTACTCTTTCCACCACTGGTGCAAGTAAGGACGTCTGATCATGAACACGATGAACCAACAATGTAAAGAACAATGGATAAAAATGAAACTATGCCTTTATTCTTTCTGTTAAACGAACACGTCATTTGTTCAGAGATTGCAGTGCTGGTAAATGTAATTAAAATATTATTATTAGATCTTTTAAATGTTCTTCTGCGTTTCTCCCTCATTTTGGCAGTTTGTTATATAGGGTTAGATTTTTAACCCTGAAATCTGTTTTTTCTCTCCGAGGTCATATTTTAACATTCATGTGTCTGTATAATCCCTTTTCCCACCCTCTACATGCCCACTTTTCCACAGCTTTACACGCCCATTTCTAGAGATTTTTTCCAACGATCAGGCAAAAACTGGGGTTTCATGACACTTTAAGCTAGACCAGGGGTTCTCAACTCCAGTCCTCGCGACCCACTGCTCTGCACATTGTGCATGTCTCCCTTATTTAACACACCTGATTCAGATCCTCAGCTCATTAGGATAGACTCTAACGAGCTGAGCATCTGAATCAGGTGTGTTAAATAAGGGAGACATGCACATTATGCAGAGCAGTGGGTCACGAGGACTGGAGTTGAGAACCCCTGAGCTAGACCAAAAGCTCAATTTTACTCTATCAAAATGTTTATCTATCTTGTAATTTCAAACCCACACGCACAGACCATATCCTGTTGCCTCTTTTTATATCTGAAGCGCTGTTCTAAAAAGCTCACTGCGTTTCAATCTCTTCCATTTAAATAAATGATGAAACTGGTGTGTCAGAGAGATCCATCTTTATCCGGGTCTCTGTGTGTGTCCTGATACTTTATGAGGCTTTCTGTGTGTGAAAGGAAATCATAGTTTTGTCATGGTATTCTTAATTTTTACAAACAAAATCAATATATTGAGAATATTGTATTATAGTCTTTAAGACACTAAAATATGTTTATTGAGTTAATTGCTTATTTCTTTTTTAAGAGAATGTTTTCATTATTTCATGACTGCTAAATAAATGACAAGGTGATGCTGTCATGTGGCTGAACAAGTTTCTTTTTATAATAGTAAGTAACAGCAGAACTATTGAACTGATCATGTGTGTGTGTGTGTGTCGCGTGAGCATCTAATAAGGCTTGTTATCTGGAGATGCTCAGAGCTGTGGTGAGGGAGTCTCAGAGGGAGTGTGTCTCTCAGTACACACATATTGTGTTCTCTCTAGGGAACTTCAGTCCTCCTTCTCCACAGACGTGTGCTGATAATTGACTCTTAAAGGGCTGTCTGTCGCTCACCAGCGAGGAGAGACACACAGAAATGCTGAGAGACAGATGTGAAAGATGTTTCTGTGTTATTTATTGGCTTCTTTATTGAAGATAAAGGCTCAAGTTAGAATGGTATTGTACGTTAAATTGGCTATAATGCATTAAAGTGTACTCCAAACATTTATA
The DNA here is from genome assembly GCA_030378365.1 of Hybognathus amarus. Classification (NCBI taxonomy): domain Eukaryota; kingdom Metazoa; phylum Chordata; class Actinopteri; order Cypriniformes; family Leuciscidae; genus Hybognathus; species Hybognathus amarus. The sequence goes on from JAQIUQ010000493.1 coordinate 254,681, forward strand.
TTCTGTAACCATTTACTCACCCTCATGTGGTTCCCAATCCATACAATTTTCTTTTGTCCATAAATGCTAAAAAAAATTGGACCAAAATATCACTAAATTTCTTCATAATTTGTTATTAATTGAAATTTTTCCTTTCTGCCACCACTATTGAGTCTCTCTTACACCTCAATGGTGCTTGCTTTAGTTGTAACTAACATTTCGAGTCAAGTGGCGTGTTATCTCTACGCATTCTGAGCTATCCGTGTGTATGTCTTACGTCATTAACGTCCGAGTGATTCCACGTGTCTGTACGCGCCATCAAATGTCCGAATGAAACGAAGCAAAATGTAGATCTACATCTGGGGAGAGATATGTTTTTCCTAGGAAGGTGAGGGAACAGTCATAACTGCCATTAACCCCAGTGATGGGTAGGTTTAGGGACGGGGGTGAGGTAAGTCATATATTTATATATACAGTAATAACGTTAAGTCAACGGCATTCATAAACACGCTGAAAAGCGATTATGCGTGTTGATAGCACGCCAAAAATGGAAATACGAATTGGCGTGTCATACACACGCTACTTCATGAGATCAGTGTGCAACGATGCTGAAGGTTGTTCACACAAAATTAAGAGTTCTGTCATCATTTACTCACCTTGTCTTTTTCCAAATCTGAACAATGTGTTCTTCTGCAGAATACAAAAGGGGTATAACAAATGTTGGCGACAAAAAGTTTTGGTGACCATTAAAAAGAACAACATTCCGTGGGATTATTGTCATGCGCTTTAGTTCTGTGTGCTAGTTTTCAGTTTTTTCTGTGGTTTTTCTTGATTAATTGGCACAGCTGTTCCCTTTCAAGAGCGGTAACTCTACATCGCGTAGCTATGGCTCGTAAATTACGGCTCATACTTTGTGGTTTGCTGACGACGTTATGGAGAGATACAAGAAGGGAACCGCAGTAATGTTACTTTCTCTAAGTTCCTCTTGGGGTCCTCCTGCCGTTTTTGGATATTTCCTCTTAAATATTTCTTTTTTGGCATCTTGTACCATGTTTTTGTGTCTTTTCTGTACATCTGTAACACTCCTCTCAACGGTTCGGATTGAACGCTGTCGTAGCAATCTTTGTCCAAATTAAACATTTCTTCTTGTTTCTACATTCTCTGCTAAATTTCCCCAGTAAAATGTCCTTGTAACTGTTACACTCCTCCAACACACACACACACACACACACATCTCCCGCTGGGGTAAACTGCACTGAACGAGGGAATGCGCTTCTCCTCACCCCATGACTACAGGCGTCCCAGCAAACCTTCTGCTGTCCCTGGACCACGGCATCGTGGACACTGACGTCATCCAGGATCTGTGTGTGTGTGTGTGTGTGTGTGAGTGTGTGAGTCTGTGTGTGTATGTGAGTGAATGAGAGTGAGCATGTAAGTGTGTGTGTGCGTCTCGAGGACAAAAACAATGATTGCATGATGTCTGGATGCTGCTTTTAGAAGACAGTTTCTGAGGTTTGGACCAGAGCCCATCTTCATCTATACGGATCTAACTGTGCTGTAGTGACAGAATCCTTGAGCAGCGCTAACACACTCTATTCACATATCCCTACTCTAGAGACACACACACACACCAGCAAACCTGTCATTTCCAGTGCTGTCTCTCCAGAACTCAAGCTGTGATCGTGCGGCCCTGATCTGAGCGTCTAGACTGAGGCGATAGACGTCTCCCGTTCCCCAGCGGCGGGAAACAGAGGGAACTCTGGGACATGAGGAGGGACGAGTCAGACGGTGATAGTTTTACCAATTCAAATTAATGAAAAAATCTTTGAAATAGTGCTGGGCGGTCAACGATTCAAACCCGAAAACCGGTTTATATTTTCGTCACGAATTTTGATTTTGAATAAACCGCCATACCGTGTATTTAATTTCACAACGTTCGGAACGACCGTCACGCTGTCGCGAGCCATAGAGTGCGCGACACTGTTTCAGACGGACCCTTTACCCGTTTGCATGTACTGAGCACCGACGAGGGTAAACAAACAGCAGCGCTCTGTTACGTTACATGGACGATGGATGCTGAAGAGTTAGTACAACATGACAGTGATGACACCGAAGAAGAACTTGTGCCAAAAAGAGGAGCCGGGTACTGTTGTTTGGAGGTTATTTGTTTTCCAAAAATCCAAGCGTCGAACAAACAACCATTATGTAAGTGCTGTCCAGGCTAAATTCTCCCGCTGGGGAGAATGACCCGGCAACACAAGCAAATTGCTCCAGCGCCTTAGCCGCAAACATGTCTTGGAATATCAAGAATGTATTAAATCAGCCCGCGGATTCACGCCTCCACATCAGCATGTAACACGGGGACAGCTAAGAAAAAAGTCTGAGACCAAATATTGTTTCCATTATACAGGATAATCCTGTGTGCCAAGTAAGTTAGCACTTTATATTTATTGGGCCCAAGCCCTGAAAGGACGCAGAGCCCTGCTGTTTTCCTTCCGATTATTTTTTTTTTTTTTTTTTTTTTTTTTTTTTTTTTTTTTTTTTCTTTTTCTTAGCGACTATCGGGGCACTTTTGGGGCCCTTAACATGCTCGAAAACTCTTGAAACTTTGCACACAGGGTCAGAACCCGCGGCCATCAGAGCCGGGCTGAAGCTGGTACCCGGGCGTGGCAGGGCGGCTCGTACAGCGCCCTGGAATGGGGTCCGAACACCTGGTCCATAACTCAAACACACTTGCATGTAATAATATGAAACTCGGTACACATGTCGATAGCAGAATTTCATCTATACCTCGCGTTCTTGCTTTTTACCCCAGCCCAACAGGAAGTCGGCTATTGAGGTTTTTTTGTAAAACACACGCAATGAACTTTTAAATACTCCTCCTAGAGCTCTGATCCAAATTCGACGAAACTCGGTCAGCTAGAAGTCAAGACATTGAGGATGAAAGTTTGTGTGGGGATTTTCGATATCTTGAACGGTTTGGCCGTGCGAGAAACGAAACTATGGCGAGAGCGTGAAACAGGAAGTGTGTCATAACTTCAGCATACATTAACTGATCTGGATGAAACTTCAGCAGTGCGTTCGCTGTAAGAGGACGATCACATGGATGTGACTATTGTGAGTCAAAGTTATAGCGCCACCAACTGGCAGCAGGAAGTGTGTCACTTTCAAAATGCTTTGAAATCACCCTCTTATTTTTACCCGATTTGCTTCAAACTTCATCTGTATAATGTACATACACGGCAGATGAAGACCTATGAATGGATTCTTGATATCTTTGAAACTGTTGCCGTGGCGACGCATCAAACTTTACCATTCTTTTAGGATGCATTCTTTTAGGATTCGAACATTTGTCCATAAATCAAACACACGTGCATGGATTAATATGAAACTCGGTACACTCATAGATCACATCAGGCCAAACAACTTTCGTGCTCTAAGTTTTACGACAGTTCAGACGGAAGTCGGGAATTATGTTTTTTTTTTTTAAATAATTGTCCTAGAAAAACATCAAATTACAACCCATGCTGTTACCAATCACCACCAAACTCGAGTGTGCATGAAGTCAAGACATTGAGGATGCTATATTCCGGACGGATTTTTGATATCTCGAACGGTTTGGCCGTGGCGGATTTTTTTGACTAAAAAAGGACACATAAAGTGTGTTATAACTTGGTTAGTTTTACTGACAGTTACAAAACTTGCCGTGTATATTGTTCTATTCAAGCCAAACAACTTTCTAATTAACAATAATAAGCTCAAACCCACAGAAAGTCAGATATTGTAGTTTGAATATGATCATGCTCTTTCTGAGCCTAGGCCTGTCACACAGTCTGTGTGTGTGTGTGATTGAGTCTTTTGACACACAGTCTCTGTGTGTGTGTGTAGGGGAGGGGGCTTAATAATTTCACTGTGTGTCTGGCCTGCTAAAGTAAATACATTTCTTAAGCCTGGTATTTTTTAAATAAGTTTTTGTTTTTATTTTTTTATAAGTAAAGACATATAACCTGTTTAATTGTAGTGCATTGACAATAGTTTTATATAATTAGTGTATTAATTAAATTAACTTGGTCCATAAATCAAAAAGGAAGTGTGTTAAAACTTCTGCATACATTAACTGATCTTGATGAAACTTCAGCAGTGTGTTTTTCGTTGTAAGAGGCCGATCACATGGATGTGACTATTGTGAGTCAAATATATAGCGCCACCAACTGGCAGCAGAAAGTGTTTCACTTGCAAAATGCTTTGAAATCACACTCTTACTTTTACCCAATTTGCTTCAAACTTCATCTGTATAATGTAAACACACGCCAGATGAAGAGCTGTGAAAAGCATTATTCAATATCTAAGATAATGTTGCCATAGCAACGCATCAAACTTTAACATTCCTTTTTTTTGATGATTTTGAGTCTCTTAGCGGCTTTTGGGGCCCTTAATGGGTTTGAAAACTCTTGAAACTTTGCACACAGGTCAGATCCCACAGCCATCAGAGCCGCGGAAGATGGTACCCGGGTGTGGCAAGGGGGCTGAGACAGCCCCCTGGAACGGGGTCCAAAAACTTGGTCCATAAATCAAACACGCTTGCATGTAATAATATGAAACTCAGTACACATGTTGATCTCATCGTTTCATATATTCATATATTCTCCTCAAGCCCGGACAACTTTCTAATTTACACTCATGAGCTAGGACCCACAGAAAGTCAGATATTTTGGTTTGAAAATGTTGAGATGTCTCTCTGAGCCTACACTTCTGTATGGCAAGCCCTTTTAACATTTAAAAGCTAAGTTTGACTATTCGTAATTAACATTGTAGATATCAACAATGTCTTTCTAGTCGTAATTACATTTTGGATAGTTTGTATTATCATTTAAGATATCTGTTAACGTGATTGTGACTGAGTCGAAACGACAGATCAGAGTATGGCAAGCCGTTTTAACATTTAATCATTTTAACCTACTAGTCTCTATTTTCATGCTACTAGTACTTATTTTTAGATACTAGTATCTATTCCATTAAGTACTAGTACTTATTCATTAGCTACTAGTGCTTATTCTTTAGATACTAGTGCCTTTTCTTTTAGATACTAGTGTTTATTCTTTAGGTACTAGTACCTTTTTAAAGATACTTAGTACTTATTCATTAGACACTAGTCCTTATTTATTAGATACTCAGTACTTTATTCATTAGATGCTAGTCCTTATTCATTACATACCAATGCTTATTAATTAGTTACTAGTACTTATTCATTAAGATGCTAGTACCTATTAAATAGATACTAGTACTTATTCATTAGACACTAGTACTTATTTCAATGGTGACTAGTAACTATTCATTTGTTACTAGTCACATTTTTTCCAGTGACTTCTATGGTGATCTGTCATTCAGATATCAACTATTCAGTTCTGACTAGTATGTTAGTATGTATTCCAATTGTGGAATACATACTAGCATATGTATTCCAAAGCAGGGGTTACGATTTTTGCACGTCGTGCAGAATAACCCTGAGAGGCACCAAGAGTGGCGAGTTGCCCACCAGGCTTTATGTGTGTGTGTGTGTGTGTGTGTGTGTGTGTGTGTGTGTGTGTGTGTGTGAGATATAGCTGCGAAGCAGCGATCGGAGGGCCAAAGCCGGACGGTGCGCTCCAGTGCGGATGTCAGCGCACCGGGGTACGTGCACCCGAGCTTGGGCCAGCGTCGACTGCTCGCAGCTATATTTTTATGTTTGTTCTGGTTTGAAAGACAATGCTTTTCTGAAGGAATAACTAAATGCAAGTTGCATAATTTTTTGTTTTTAATTTTTCTTTAATAGACCTCAAAAGCAATGCGAGAAACAAGATTTCCTTTTTATATTTTAGCGTTACTTGAATGCACGTAATGTTTCGTGGATTTGTACTTGAACTAGCAAAAGTACTCCAAGTTGTTCTGATTGTGTTGTTTTAAATGAAAGTTCTGTATTTTCGACTGCAGTTGTCTTTGCATTTTGATTCCTCACTTCATTAGAATCATGAATGGCTCTTATCTTGTAAACAGCATAATTTCTGGGGCCATGCAAACCTGTATTACTAGTGTGGAATTATTCTACAATATTCACTAAATGACAGTAAAATAGACCATCCTAAGTCAATTTACTGCAGTAATTCCTCTCTTAACCAGTAGAAAATGCATTGAACACCTGACTATGCATAAAAAAATAAATAAATAAAAAAATCCGAACCGAACCGAAAAACCGTTATGATTTTGAAAAAAACCGTGATATCAATTTTTGGTCAAATCGCCCAGCACTACTTTGAAATTTCAAATGTTACTACTACAGCAAAAAAAAAATTAAAAATATTTTAAAAAACACTTTTTTTCCAACAAAAAAAAACAATCAATATTACAGTGAAATGTTTTTGGACAAAATATATTTCTTTGTCCTTTTCAAATGTACAATATTTGGTCTATGAACATTTGATTTACAAACAGATGGTAATTTGAAGTAATTTGAGATTTGAAGAACTAAAAATTAAAAAAATTAAATGACGATAATAATAAATGCATCATCATTTCATGAGTAGCCACATACCTGATCCAAATAAAAAAAATGCAACAGTTTTAGTTTAAATCTTACAAAAAACGAGGGAATTTAACACATTTACAAAGTTTAATTTTCTTTATTTTAGCAAAAACTAGATTTTTAAGAAATGTCTCTTCAGGTCAAAATGGTTGGGTTGGACATTTGGGTAGACCCTGTGAAAGACAACACAAGAAATCCTTGAATGTTAAATACACTTCTAATCACACAAAATGAAATCATTGACATGTTTTTTCAGAGCTGGTAAGAGGCAAAATGACTGTGAGAATGCAGACACAGCAGAAAGCCAGTCTCTTCACAGCATGAGCACAGCGGTCTCCAGTCATTATCCCCTCGCTCAGAAACTGGACCTGAACTGGGCCATCCCTTTAACACCACTGTCCTATGAAAACACAGACATTCTGATACACCAGTACATGATGCATATACGGTGTGTGTGGCCCAACCACACTCATACGATATATAGTGTGTGTGCTCATTTAAAGATGAAATATCGTTCTCATTTCATGAAGCCCTATGCATTACAGCTTTGAAACAATGATTGTGTTAGGGTGAAAGCAAGCATGTATTGAAGGCTTAGAATGACTTTTCACGTCTGCCCAAGGTTGTTGGTCTGTCTTTGAAGGTCACACATCCTCTCTCTCTCTCTGTCTCTTGTCTCTCTCTCTCTCAGTGCCTGCCAGCCACCAACAACCTTTAGCCAGAGATAGTGAACAGTCTGACTCTTCCGATACGTGTGCCTGAAGGTTTGTGTGACTGTGAACATGCATGAGCATATCTTGCTTACCTTCATTTTCTGCTCTCTGTTCGCTCACTGAACCCTCTCAAACAGAACCCGTCTCACTCTACAGTAGGGGTGTAACAATACATCGATCAAAAGTCTAACGAATTCAATGCATCGATACCACACACAAAATATCGATATATCGAGCTACCTTTATTTTGACACACTCCACAACCTCACGTAACTTGTCTCCGCTAAAATGAGACGCCTGACAGAGTATTGACTGAACCTTTTGTCACAAAAGCTGGTAGTTTCCACTGTTAATGCATCGGAAGTTTGTTTTACAGCAGAAACGACAAGCCCCGAAAAGTCTGTTTTAGCAAATCAGTGCGCAGTATTCAGGTCAGGTGACAAGACTGCTGGTCACTTTAAAACACACGCTCGCTGAGAGGAGTTTCGTCAAAGCTGACTAAAAGTGATCGAGGATGTATTTCAGCAAACTTGATGAACCCGTGATATCTTCTTCGGGCCGTAAAAGGAAAATAAAAGTTTAAACTTTTGCACGGAATCTTGCTAAGACAACACGTTTAGTGGTGAGTAAAGCTCTCTGTATTGCATGTAAGTTACGTTAATGAGTCAGCCGCTCCCATTCGAAAAAAAACCTCCTGTGGTGTCGTCATTATTACAGCGCTTGACAAAACAACGTCCCTCAGGGCTTTTAGTTCAACAATGTGCAGATTTGGAGAAATGTATTTATTCTCATAAGTTTACATCATAATTCTATAGACAAGAATAATATTGAATTTATACCCAAATGCATCGATGTAATCTTTATGCTCGCTGGATACTCTGATGTACTTTGTTTTTAATCCATACTGCGCCTGAGGGTGCTCTCTGCACAGAATATTCCATACATTTCAGGAAGTGCCTGACAGCAACAAAGCTAACAGAGATCGCTGTAATATGCCTATAAAGATGTTGTGAAGGCAATAAACATGATTGCAATGATATTTGATTTACCTGTGTTCTTCGAGGTCTGCCAGGTATTTTGATAATAATAGCTATTCATAATGTAATAAGAGGGTGTGCAATTTTCAAAGAGTTTAATTCAACTAATCCTGTAATATATTTTTGGATGTATTGTGAATTAATCAATGTAACTGGTGGTGTACACTTGGCACATAGTATCTAAATATTGATTAATTGATCGATATAGCCCTGAATCGAATCGTATAGTATTGTAGAATTCTTCGGCAAATTTCGTATCTGGCTAGCTCGAAGAATCGAATATCGTATTGTGATTAACTGTCTAATTTACACCCCTACTCTACAGTATATAGATTAGACAACACACACACATGCACACACACTTTCACAGAGGAGTGAAAAAGAAAGATGTTGTGGAATGTCATTTTTAAATGTATGCATCTATCTTTAAAGACTGGGCTCTACGGGTGAACATATTATGTCCCTTTTCACAAGATGTAATATAAATCTACAGTTTCCCCAGAATTTGTGTGTGAAATTTCAGCTCAAAACACCAGATCATTTATTACAGCTTGGCAAAGTTGCCCCTTTTTGGGTGTGACGACAGACGACAAATACCATTTTGTCCATGATATTTGAGGATGATGACATATACATATGTGTCCAGACAACATCAAACGATTTCAGAACTTAATTTATGACAAGCATTTTAATATAATTTTTCTAAAAGTTGAAAGTAGTTTTTATTTTGCTGTCTTATGAGTCAAATATTATTATTTATAGTTGTCCTGTGCTGTGTGTGACCCATCAGATCAGACCTTTTTTATCAGAAAACCACATTTCAATGTATACCTTACATTTACCTGCATTCTTTATTTAGAGATTTATTTATGAATTCACCTATTTTCATTGTTGAATACCATTCCTCAGCTCTTCTCATCTCTGTGCCTGTGAAGCATGTCTTCGCTCTCACACACTCCTCTCTCATCAGCAGAGAACAGGGGAAACCCTCTCACCTCACACTGCATTCAGACCAATTACCATATTTCATGAGGACTTACATGCATTATACATGAGATCCCGAGGGAAACAGAGGAATGACACACACACACGCATACACTTAGAGAACAAAGAGAATGGCAAAGCTGTAAACACACACACACACACACACACACAGTGAAAGCAAGCATTACACACAGAGGAGCAGTCTCCAGTCCAGGGTGCGACCTCAGGACCCCCTGGTGGCTTGAATAGGACACCACTGACGTATTGTCTGTTCTCATAAGAACGCGGTGACCTTTGAGGTCTGTGAGGAAGCTCCTCAGAGCCGGAGGACAGCCAACATCTCCAGGCCGTTTATGTGCCTAGAGTAATGCTGGTCCTGCCACAGACGTCCATGGTCTCCAACCACCACTGTAGGGCTGGTGCAGAAGGCCGAAGGGTGTCCCGCTGGACACAGCTGCCATGAGCCCCGACAGTCTCCGACACCGTTTACAGCCTAGCCTTATCCTGGTCACCATGGCCAGGATTGAACCCGATACGTGCAGGAGACATTCACATCGTAGTTGAGTCCCACACCACCCCTAGGAACGTAGTCCACTGGGTGGGTGTCAACACATGTTGAATATCAACCCCAAGCTCTGAATGTGACCAAGGACAACATCTCAATGGCGAACTGCCTGTTCTTGAGACTGGGCCAGAATAAGCCAGTCATCGATGTAATTTTAGCGCACGGATGCCCTGGAGTCTGGGCTGCATCCATGCACTTGGTGAAGGTACGAGGGGAGAGTTCTGGGCCACATGGAAGAACCCAATATTGGTACGCTTCGCCCCGAAAGCGAACCTCAGGAACTTCCTGTGAGAGGGAAGGATGGAGACATGGAAGTATGCGTCCTTTAGATCTATCTTGACAAACCAGTCCTTGGATCTGATTTGGCTCATGATAATGGGAATGGTGAGCATCTTGTACCTGAATCTCCACAGAGACCGATTCAGATGTCTCAGATCTAAAATTGGACGCAACCCTCCATCCTTTATTGGAACTATGAAGTACCGGCTGCAGAGCCCGGACTCCCTGTCGGGTGGAGGAACATGTTCTCTGGCCTCCTTTGGCAGAACACCTCCTCCTGTTCTAACACCTGACCCTGCTCTGACGGCTGAGGCTGCCCCCTGGAGGAAGCCTTTTTGGACCTTGAATGGCGAGGGAGATACTGCCTGAACGCTGCGCTCTGTTTTTTAATTTCCTGGAATCTGTCGCCGACTGCTTTAACAGGCCAGAAGGCGAAACACAGGGGCATCAAGGAGGAAAGGCCCTGTCCCTGTTCTCTCGTGTGGCCAACTGATGTTCAGTTTGGTAATGTGTATGTTAATGTGTGACTTATTCAGATCCCCCGCGTGATGCTGAGTATGTCCTCTGGGTACTGCAGCACGGGCACTCAACTCGAGCGGAAGAAGCCGCGGGGTGGGGCCTCAGTACGGGGACTGAAGGGATCAGATCATCAGATGAGGACTGAGAAAGTGCCATAAGCAGTCTCGATCCCTCTGCTAGCTCTCTCTGCGGGTCCTATGATCTGAGCCGCTGCGCCGACGCGGGACCCGAACCACAGGGAGCACTAGCCTGGCTTCATCAAATATAGCCAGTCAGGAGCGTGTGTTCCCACCCGTGATAAAAGAGGGCAGGGATGCACACACTTCTTGAACTTGAACTGCTCACTTGCCATTATCATTATATATATCACAGATAACACCAAATAGACGATCACACAACAGAGAGCACATGCTGAGGAGCAAAAGCTAACGCTGTTGTGTACCGTCCCTTTGTAGCTTCCGTGTATGCCGTCACACGTTACGTAAGTCACGCAATGCCAATAGGATTGGATTAGTTTCATTCATGCTTCAGACACCCCATAGTGTCGTCATTCGACACAGTGCGAGTTCCCTCGAAAGGTAACTACCCCAACACTGGGTAGTTACATCTGACCCAGGATCTGGGTTACACAAAAACTACCCAAACACTGGGTTGTACGTCTGACCCAGGATCTGGGTTACACAAAAAAAACCTAAACATTGGGTTGTTACGTCTGACCCAGGATCTGGGTTACACAAAAACTACCCAAACACTGGGTTGTTACGTCTGACCCAGGATCTGGGTTACACGAAAAATACCCAAAACACTGGGTTGTTCCCGATTTGACCCAGGATCTGGGTTACACGAAAACGACCCAAACACTGGGTTGTTACGTATTAACCCAGGATACTAGGTTACGCAAAAAATACCTAAACATTGGGTTGTTACGTTTGACCCAGGATCTGTGTTACACAAAAACCTAAACATTGGGTTGTTCTTTAGTACCCAGGATCTGGGTTACACAAAACGACCCAAACACTGGGTTGTTATGTTTGACCCAGGATCTGGGTTACACAAAAAATACCCAAACACTGGGCTATTGCTTTAATCCCAGGTCTGGGTTACACAAAAAATACCCAAACACTGGGTTGTGAGTGTTCACCCAGGATCTGGGTACGCAAAAAATATAAACATTGGGTTGTTAGGTTTTACTGATACAGTTTGTGTTACACAAAAAACCCAAACATTGGGTTGTTACGTTCTAACCCAGGATCTGGGTTACACAAACGACCCAAACACTGGGGTTGTTATGTTTGACCCAGGATCTGGGTTACACAAAAATACCCAGACACTGGGTTGTTGCGTCTACCCAGGATCTGGGTTACACAAAAAATACCCAAACACTGGGTTGTTACGTTTGACCCAGGATCTGGGTTACACAAAACGACCCAAACACTGGGTTGTTACGTTTGACCCAGGATCTGGGTTACACAAAAAAAACCTAAACATTGGGTATGTCAGCGTTGTACCCAGGATCTGTGTTACACAAAAAACCCTAAACATTGGGTTGTTACTTTGACCCAGGATCTGGGTTACACAAAAACTACCCAAATACTAAAAAAATAACCTAAAGAATTAACCCAAAAGGCTCAACCCAGGATTTGAGGTGAAAAAAAACAACTTCCGGCGGCAGTATATCAACCCAGAAACTGTGCAGTGGGAGCCTCACAGAGAGGGTTTCCATGATGAGCAGTGTGTAAAGTGTGTAAAGTGGTAAGCACACACCGCTGGACTCTAGAGCAGTGAAACCAGTTCTGTGGAGCGACGAATCACTCTTCTCTCATCGGGCAGTCTAGATGAGAGTCTAGTGTTTCCTCTGAGTGTAAAAACAACCTTCAGACATCCTCCACAGAGAGAGAGAGAGAAGAGCATGGTGAAGAGAACTTCAAACACAGAGGCATCAGAGACGGAGGCAGAAGGAAACATGAAGAATGATTAAACTAAGAGGCTGATACATGTCATTACTGTTTGCTTTCAACATCCCAATATCATCAGAGTAGAACACACTGTCTCTTAGAGATGGGCCTCAGTTCACCTCAAAATCAAGACTGTCACGATTTATTGCTGATTGTTTTCTCTCTATTAGAACACTAAAAGGAGATGTTTTAGGGGAAGCAAACTACTCTCACACACTAGAAGCAGTGCTATGACAGTTTCTGCTGTTTCTTATCTGTACTCCTCTTCTCTCTCTCTTTCATTCTCTCTCACTAGAACTGTGAGCTGTGGCTTCTAATTCAATCCCCCTTGAAAAGTCTGGAAAATGAAATTGATTCAGATTTGCATTTCTGAATAGGGTTTGTGGCTTAAAGCAGGGGATCTCAACTCCAGTCCTCGAGACCCACTGCTCTGCATATTGTGTATGTCTCCCTTATTTAACACACCTGATTCAGATCCTCAGCTCGATTAGGACAGACTCTAACTTCTAACGAGCTGAGGATCTGAATGCAGGTGGGTTATGTGAGGACTGGAGTTGAGAACCCCTGGCTTAAAGGGATTAATAAATTGGTAAAAGTAAATGGCTCTGTTTAATCCACACCATCATAGCTCATAAAACAGAAGGAATGAATCCAGAATCCTGTTGACCAGCACAACATCAGTCTGAAGGAGATCAGGAAACCCATAGCTCTTTTTCCCTTTATACTGTGTGTTTTTAACACTTATGTCTGTTTACTATCTTTTGCAATATTTGTGAAGGCTACATGAGGTGTTTGAGGAATATAATGCAGAATAATGTGAAACTCATTGTGAGCTGCTAAACTTTTAAAACAATATTACCTCATATGTCATTACTTCATTAGGATCCTTCCTTCAGTTTAGTGGATTTATGTCTCCATGAAACAACACTGCATATTTTACACACAGCGTTTAACACATTTTATGTCACATGGTTTTTCATGCATATTCCAATTAAAAGAACCTCATAACGTCCAGTTCCATACGGATAATTAACGTTTTTTCCACTAACGTTAATGTTAAATCCACTAAAGTAGTTTATGCCCCTGAAACGGGTATCCACAGGTGCCACTCGGCCTGTGTTTAGGAGACGTACAGCGTAAATCATGTCTTTATACTGGGCATCAAAACATTTGATTATTTTTAAATAAATATAATATGTCTATTAAAATTCGTCCTAAATGTAAATCTTCTGCTTGCATGTTCTTTCTTAGCTTGTAAAAGGCTTTATAACTTAAAACATCATGTTAAGTTGGGCAAACAGTTTCATAGAATGTGTAATTATGTGTTCAGGATTATTAGGTGATATAGCCTGAAGTTGATTAGTGTGTTTTTATGGTCAATTACATTCAATTACATAAACATTCTAAGCTTCAAACCATCAGTTGGAGCTTCTCCTGTGTGTCCAGTCAAGAAAGAGCTGGTGACGATCACAGGTGACGTCACTTCCTGCTCAGTTGTCACATGGTTAGAATGACTTCATCTCCCCTGCTGGTGTTTTATGGAATTACAGCCGAAACAACCACATTCTCTGAACCAAATCCTCACCAACCTGTCGAATAAAGCCCAGTTTCTGCATAACCTTAAACCAGTTCAGGCTCGTTTAACCCGTGTGGCGAACACATTCTGAGCGGAAGCTTTTACAGGTCAACAGAACTGGAGTAGCCCTTAATCGGGTCATGGGGTCTATATGACCCCAATCGACCTTTACTTAATAAAAAAAGGTTCCCTTTATCTCAGTGGAATAAGATTTTGTGACTTTTCATACATTATCTATCTATACACACACAAAACTGGGCTTGATTCGGTTGTTAAAATGTTTACACTGGTGTTCGGTCAATATGACCCACATTGAAATGAATAGGAAATGTGAAAAAATAAAAATACAAAAAAACTAAATACATTTTCTTCATGTGTCAAAAAAAAAAAGCTGGCATAAATCTGAAAATTTTTACACAGAAATGAAGGCCTAGTATTAGAGCACGAATGCAATGTATCATAAAAAATAATATTTCATATGCAAGCTAATGGTGTAGTTGAGGAATTGTGTGGTCTATGGATACAAAAGTACTTTATATCTCCAAAAACACAGCATTAATGAATAGATGAGAAGTAAACAACAACAACAAAAGATATATTATTGGTATGATTAAAAATGTATATATAATTACCCCTGTTGTATAGACCCGAAGCCCAGAAGTGTAAACAGGAAACGAAGACCATTTGAAGGTCAAAAGAAAGTCTTTAATGTCTGTAAAGTCCCAACACCGGCACACAATACTTGCATGATTTGCAATATTTGCAACTTTTTCTTTTGTCAAATCAACTTATATTGAAGTTGTGTGCTAAACTGAACTGTTTACATGGTTGCCTTAAAAACAAATCTAATAAATTTATCTTATTTTTAAATCAATTAATGCAGAAATTTAAGTTACAAACACATTTCATTTGTATTTGAAATAATAAAGGTGAACACAGGATTTAAATAAACCTTCCACATCTCCAACTCTGATTAAAACATTTCCCCTAAAGAGTGAGAGGTGAGTGTGTGAGGAGTGTGTGTGCCGTCACTCCTCAGTGTTTAGGGCCCTATAAAATCCGTTTTATTTTTTCCCAAATTCCATTTTATTTTTTCCCAAATTCCATTTTTTCCGTTTTAATTTTTGCAAATTCCGTTTTTTCCGTTTTAATTTTTGGGAATTCATTTTTTTACCCTTTACTGTTATTTTAGTTGTAAAAAGAGTGTGCTTTTTATTCGTGATCGCAGAAATTATAGGGCCCTAAGTGTTGTGCGCACGCATCGCTGAGGAAATCAACTAGAGTCACACTTAAGGATTTAATGTCATAGAATAAAGAGTTAACATATCTTCAGTTTGTGTTCACCACAGAGAGAGTGTGTGTGTGTCTGAACCAGTTTTCCACTTAAGTCACACACACACACACACCTGGTCCCTCAAATTTCAACCACCTCCACCACCCCCACACACACACACACTGCACACCACCAACACACACTCAAACTACACACACCCCCACCAGACCCTCAAACTCCAACCGCACACACACACACACACACACACAGTACAATCAGACTCTTTTATTTGCATTTAGTTTATGAAATGTTGCAGAAGCCGCCCGTCTCCAGTTTAGAGAAGGTGTGTTCAGAGTTAATGCACATAGAAGAAGTCTAACACACAATCTCTGAACTGCTGTTATTACTGATCATAATTCATAAATCTCACACACATTTCACACACTGATGAGCAGAGCAAGAAACACACATGGATTCTGTGGTTATTAGTATAATGTTTACTTCTCCATCATGTGTCCATATAGCAGCACTGACTGAGGTTTGGCCTTCAGCACACGCGTGTTTCATCACCGGCCGAGTCACATTCAGACTTTAAACACACACACATGGACTGACATTCATATATATATACTATATGATACATGAAGACACGAGTGCATAGATCGTTAATATCATTGGTGTAGAGGCACTACTTACATAGTGGTTATGAATAATGGTGCATAATGCAAACAATATTATTTAAATGTACGTTTAATATGGTAAGTACAACAATGCTATAAAAAGTATGACATGAAAGCACATGTGAGAGAATCGTTTAAAAAGGCAGATTAGAAAAAGGAATGAATTCTCTGGGATTAAGCATGAATCCAAGACGCTTCTACCTCAGATGCTCATCGTGCACTGGATGAACTGCGAGACCAGACATTAATATCATCATCATCATAAATAAATAATAAATACATCAGCTAATGACAGACAGTTCAGGTCATTCACTTTATAAGAATGTTTTATAAAACAATGATAACTGCAATAGGACAGCGTTTCTGAATGAATCTCTTGAATGATTCAATGACTCACTCATAAAGACATTAATGTTCAATAATTAATAAATCAATCAACTCCTCAGCCTAGCAGCATCATTTGGATCCCGGGTCACATGACTACAAGGACACGGACTGGGTGAGTAAAGTAAATATAGAAATACAATGCTATATTTTTAGATTTAAAAAGGCTCAGGGAAAAATACCAAAAAGCTTCATTTCTGTCCTGAACGTATGAAATCAATATGACATCATCACTAGCACACCCAGAGCACTTTGGTTTTCTTTAGAGGTTATATAATTATAATATTATCATAAAATAGCATTTCTTGCATCTCTCCTGTTTTATTAACTGTCTTTCACAAGTGGATTTACAGCTTACATTGAACTGAATATTAATTTTAAATCAGAAATACATCCTCTTGCCCTAAAGACGATATTAATATGTTCTGTAATGTTTTTAATACTTACATCATTCGTATTGAAATGAAGCCACTCCCTGTTGAGCCTGATCCCGCTTTCTGAACGCATCTGATCATCGAGACACAGGCACACATTAACACTGATCCTCCACTCGCTTTAAACATCACACACACGCCTTGACATTAACACTGATCCCTCAACGTCACACACCATCATTATACTGGACTGATCGGGAACAGATAATGCTCATATACAGTAATGACCATCACACTAACACCAGCGTACAGAGAGCGGACCGGTTCGGCCGCATCACTGTAGTTTACTCTCATAATCACATCATATCGCTGAAGGGTTGAAGCGTGGAGGATGATGTAGGCTCATGGTTTATCTGACATCACTACTGTGAAAGCCCTGATTTCTGGGAGATCGCGTTTGTGGAAAATGTTTATTTTACTAAATTGAAATCAGATTCCATTCGCAATCAGAACTTAAGACAAATTCTGTTTAAAAAAGACAATAAAAAAAGTGAGGAAGATTCTCCATACGTACCCGTCAAGCTCCTGAGTTTGACACAGCACGCCACATAATCATCGAAGCAGAATCTCCCGTTCGAGCTGTAGCGCTTTATGATGGAGTTAGTGGCCTGAGGACTCAGCCTGTACCCTGAACACACACACACACACACACAGATTACTCTCACATCCTCACACTAACCCACATCATCAAGTCCAACTGTTTGTGTCCCTGATTTGCGTCACCAAGAAGCAGAAATAAAAACCTCGGACAGATATTCTGATATTTCATTCAAAGGAAGACGTGCGATCAGCAGTTATATAAATAAATTGGGCTGATGATGTATTCAGAGATCATAACTTCATTACTCTTCAACTACTCACTCATTAAGACTTCACTTCACTGTTCATTTCTGGATGAATCAGTGTTTTTGAACAAATCTCTTGAGTGAATGATTCAATGACTCACTCATTAAGACTTCACTTGTTTCATTTCTGGATGAATCAGTGTTTTTGAATGAATCTCTTGAGTGAATGATTCAATGACTCAGTCATAAAGACTTCACTTGTTTCATTTCTGGATGAATCAGTGTTTTTGAATGAATCTCTTGAGTGAATGATTCAATGACTCACTCATAAAGACTTCACTTGTTCATTTCTGGATGAATCAGTGTTTTTGAACAAATCTCTTGAGTGAATGATTCAATGACTCACTCATTAAGACTTCACTTGTTTCATTTCTGGATGAATCAGTGTTTTTGAACGAATCTCTTGAGTGAAATGATTCAATGACTCAGTCATAAAGACTTCACTTGTTTCATTTCTGGATGAATCAGTGTTTTTGAATGAATCACTTGAGTGAATGATTCAATGACTCACTCATTAAGACTTTACTTGTTTCATTTCTGGATGAATCAGTGTTTTTGAATGAATCTCTTGAGTGAATGATTCAATGACTCACTCATTAAGACTTTACTTGTTTCATTTCTGGATGAATCAGTGTTTTTGAATGAATCTCTTGAGTGAATGATTCAATGACTCACTCATTAAGACTGCACTTGTTTCATTTCTGGATGAATCAGTGTTTTTGAATGAATCTCTTTAGTGAATGATTCAATGACTCACTCATTAAGACTTTACTTGTTTCATTTCTGGATGAATCAGTGTTTTTGAATGAATCTCTTGATGAATCAGTGTTTTTGAACGAATCTCTTGAATAACCGTCACTTGTAACTCCGCCTATTGGTGTAACAATGTAACAAAATCTTTAAATTACTTTCAAACAGTGATTTACTGTATTTGATCCGTACTGTAGACATCAGTGTTTATATCTGAACTCTACAGTTATATCGCAGTGATCATCTGAATGAGTGTAAGACAGAGATAATGATGCTGTGTGTTGAAAGACTGTTAGTGAAGCGGTCTCATATCTATACGTCTCTGGATCAGAACACGGTATCTGAATGTTTCTGTGATCGCACCAGTCAAAGGTTTATTCATGATTCAACAGAGCCGAATCCCTGTGATTGACTGTGCGCCTCTCACCCATGGAGGCGATGGCCTGGGTCATCTCCTGCGGGTCGACGGTGCCGCTCATGTCCCGGTCGATGCTCATGAAGTGCTGCTTCCAGCCGCTCAGGACCGCCCACAGCTCCTTGAACTCACCGAAGCCCATCGCACAGGACATGTCTCTCTGGAGAAGCGCTCAGTCACGGACAACACTCACTAACAGACCAGGTGGCAGTCCGTAACACTTTACTGTAAGGAGTGTGTATAAGACTGACCCCTTCATAATCATAACAGGACACATGAATATGAAGGAGGGTTTACGCATGTTTATGACTGTCATTTGCTCAATTATGACCTTTTTAATGCAAATATGACATTGTTTGAGATGTCGTTGTTATGACAACTTGAAATCATATTTGCATTAAAAATGTCATAATTGAGTGAATGACACTTAATCACAGTCATAAACATGCATAAACCCTCCTTCATATTCATGTGTCCTGTCATGATTATGAAAGGGTCATGTCAGTCTATACACACCCCTTACAGTAAAGTGTTACCCTAAAGTCTCATGCGTGACCGGTTTAAAACCCTTCAGTGTGTGTGTGTGTGTGTGTGTGCGTGCGTGCGTGTGTGTGTGTGTGTGTGTGTGTGAGAAGGATACGTCAAGCATGCTGATCATCAGTCTACACGTCTCAATGTTGAAAGCTGCAAGACAAAAGAATATGTAATAAATAAGTTGAGAGTTTAAGACGATGTGAAGTCTGTAGTTCAGCTCCTCTATACACACAGGAAGTGGTTCTTACGTCTGTATCCGCCAGAGAAGTTGGCCTGAGTCAAACACGCCTGCAGTTCTTCTGCAGAGATCTGGCCATCCTGAACACACACACGCACTTATTTAAAACATTTGTATGAACATTTTGGTTGATAACCGTTAATTCTTTACATTTGAAAGCCGATAGCCGATAAATCTGAATCCAAATGCATCTAATGATGAACTACATTTAACCTTCTATGAGGACATCCACATCCTTTCCCAGGGAATATGAGCCAAAGAGCTCTCACCTGTCCTGCCACTGCGCTGAAGTATCCGAACAGAGGATCCTGTTGCTGTCCGGGAATCCTCCGGGAAACTGCAGGAAACAGGGACACGGCGTCAAGCGCAGACGATCACAAGACAGTTTTACACAGACAAAAGACACTTTACAGACAGAGCGGTCATAAAACTGCTGAAGTTACGTTACCATACAGAGAAACACCATGACTGCTCTAACAGCACATTATATATAACTGTACTGGTACATTTATTTATTCTCATGTAAACACTTAATGTATACTTTACAGTAAAATTACATCACATATGAGCACATTCTGTATAAGGCAGTGGCTATTTCTGATAAAGTGTGATTGACAGTCTAAATAAACAGCAACGAAATATAAGTGCAAGTAGTTTATTGGGAAATTACTCGTCCCATCCATACCGAATATTTAATTACTGTTCTGCACTTTATTTCCACTTTTTAAATCTTATTTTGTTCCCCTCAAACCGTATTCACTTTATAGCCCTTAATCCTGTAATTGTGGACAAATGTGGGCACAGAGGACTCAGGTGTGATCCTAATTTTTATTTATTATAAATGTTATATCACTGTCTTTGATAAAGTTTTGTCTATCCATTTATGGTGTTTTATTTTGGGGGTATTTTTGAATTTATTTACATCAAAAAGTACCATATTTTCTATGTAAAATATGCTTATTTTTATGTTTATTTTTTTTTTTAACTACATTAAAATATCATTCCAATAAGTTCTTAGAGCTCAAACCTAAAGATGAAGTGACTTTCCCATTCATTTCTATGGGTGCCCATTTTTGACCCAAATACAAGAGTTTTTTTGTTTTTTTTTACCCACTTAACATTGTAGAATTGAGTAAAAAAAATGATGTGTGTTCAGGAGGCAAACTTAGGAAAAGTAGCCAAGTCTTGTACCGAAGTTTTTTTTTTTAAATAATACAAAACTATTTTGCCCACATTTGTCCAGAATACAGTTTTAGGGTTAAATAAATCTCTCTGAGCTGATAAGTGATGGGAAAAGGGAAAGGAATGAGTTTGGATTCGTGTCTAAAGCTGGCGCGTCTCTCACACACTGATCCTGTTATCAGACGCGTTTCTGCTGTAGTTCTGTCTGTCAATCACACACGGGGGCGGAGCTAGACAACACACCAGCTGATTACTGTGTATAATTATTACGCATATATAAATACACACACATGCATGTACATATTTAAGAAATGTTTTATTTAAATAGAAAATATTTCTATATAATATAAATTATATATACATGAAAATATTTCTTAAATATATACATGCATGTGTGTTTATTTAAATATACAAAATTATTATTCACAGTGCACACACACATATTTTATGTAAAGACAAACTTTTGTTTTGGATGAATTAATCGTTTCACAGCACTAATTTGCATGTGGCGCTCACTGAGTGAATAGACATACAAGAATACTTAAATATTGTACTTCATTATTTATAAAGAGGAAAAGAAAATAACTGAACCGTGAGAACAGGAAATGTGGAAATCAAGGTTTTGCACAAGAGGATGGAGATCTGGACTCGAATCTGAAAGGCTGCAGGTTTAAAACATTCGAAGCCATGCCATTACTTCCGTGTCCTTGAGCAGGATACTAGACTTTTTATTTGTAGTCAATCATTTCATCCCTTAAAACTCATCTCGGATCACCAAAATTACATATTTAAATGTTTTTTTTCCTTTGAAAAAAATGTCTTCTTGCCTTAAAATTTCTTGAATGTTACTCGACACCCTCGCCTCATTTAGCATGCATGGTTTTATGAATATGCATATGAGCCCCGCCTCCACTCACTCACTCACTCAGAGCTCCACTGGTTGACGATCACACGTTGATCTGATTGGTTACAACGTCGTTTGTGACGTCAGAAACACCAGCGATTTCACACCGCGTTTCTAAAACTTTCCCATGTGGAAAAAACTTACTTCATTTGTATTTGCAGTTATAAAAATAAAGTGATCATCACGTCTCTGTAGAGGACTAGGGGAACCACACGATTCATGGATTAGGTGATGTTTTTTTGCGATGACCTTTTTTAAACGTGACCCGATCTGGTGAATCGGAGTAAATCTCTCAGGTGGAGTCACAGCGCGTCTTTTACCGCGCAGCTTCAATCGGACCAATCAGAGCCAAGCTTCTCAGGTGCAGTCGAAGGAGACTCGAGAGACGGAGATCTGCCCTCAGAACAGTTTTACGGGTGAGTTTTAGTTGCTGTTTGCATGAATAAATAGGAGGATAGGTCTGCTTTGCATTTGCTAATATGACTAGCACGTGAATCCTGACGTTAACCAGTGTAACATGATCTTCAGCACTGGGTATATAGTCTAAGTCTTTGATAAATGTGTTAACAGACATTTTTCTGTCTTAAAACACCTATAAAACACAATTTCAGGAAACTCAAAGGCACTCTTTAGAAAGGTTAAAAAGCCTTTATTGTTTTGGCTTGGTTATTTTAATCCTGTAAAACTCTCGCGCGTTTCGCCAACGACTCTGAGACTATAAAACCGTGTCTACTGAATTAGTTATTATTATAACATGTACAACATTACATTAACATTTTTTTTCATTTGCAAAATTAAGCTGTGTATTTATTTCTAATTTCCTAAACAATTTGGCTTCATTGTTATGATGTAAATGATCTTTGGACATAAAGTCGCTTTGTCTTGAGCTGACCAGCCAGTTATGGTAACGTTAGTGTGTGTTGATTGGTGTTTATATTTGTTCATGCTTGACAACCGGATTGCCTTTTTGCATATTTTCTAATATATAATTTTAATTACGTGTACAAAGTAGAGGCAGGTATATGGTTTAATCTCATATCGCCTATAGAGATTATAGAGATCTGTGAATCACGCTATCATCGTGTCTATTACAGGTGTGTGTAATCTCTGCTGACTTTGAGTCGTTCCTCTAAAGATCTGTTGATTCAAGTGTGTTTTAGTAAAGCTGCTTGTTGTCTTTTTCCTGGTATACGTTATTTTGCACAACTTTTTTCAACAGAGGTGACGAAGAGAGAGTGTATGTTAGCATGAGCACAACAGACACGCTCATGGAAATACTGTTTAAATTATCCACAATTATATCATATACACATACTCTCTAATACTCTCATGTTGCTTCATTGCTGATAATAACTCTATCCGTGTGTGTTTGATTGAACTCTGCTGACTGTGAGTGTGTCGGGCTTCCTCTTATCTCATGTGTAACTCGTATCGGGACGACGGATAAATGGACACTCGTGTGCAGATGAGGAGGATAGAGTCAAAGCTTTTAACAGTAAACTGAGAATTTAACAGAATTCGAATACATTTCTAAGCAAATTATTATACATATATTCAAACATGGAGACAAACATGTTAATCACTGGTTAATTTGATATAAATTCTTCTCTGTAGTGTATGTGGTGTTTTTAATGTGCTTTAACACAAACCATGTGTATAACAAATATACTAAGTATAGTATGGTTTGTGTTAAAGCACATTAAAAACACCACATACACACATAAACAACATAACGATGGATTCACCCACAGGGGAACTTTAACACCCGATTTAACAAAGGAAGTATGATTATGTAAGCGTAACTAAAGTTATTGAGAGGGACTGATATGTGATCTACAGAAGGGAATTATGCAAACCTGTTTTTTCACACATGATGAACATTTGACAGAGATCATCACTCGCTGCTCTCGGCTGAATAACTTTAGTAGCTTTAATGAGAATCAGTGTAGGTTAATTCATACAGTGAAAACTATCAGCGTTTTATTTTTACATTTGATTATTCAGTTTCTGTTGTTAAATAACCCTAATGTAGGATAACCTGAACCCTGATGTTAATAACACTTCGGTAAAACACTGTTCCCTCACTGTCTGAAGTGGTAGAGATGCTTTCTGGTCATAAAAGGAATGTGAAACACATATAAATACATATATGTAGATTATATAATTGTAAATATATTTTTAAGATAATTTAAGTTTATTTTGACACTTTAAGCATTATTTGATGAGTTATTGAATTTTTCTTCAATATCGTGACATGCACCCTGCCTTAGTCACTGCACATGCGCAGTCCTGGACTAATCCACTGGTCTACAACACTACAAACATGAGTAAACCCGTCCCGACACACCCAGCCAAGGGTCACTGTAACCAGCGGAGAAGAGCAAGTGTGTTTAGTGGTAAACCCGAGGTGGGCGACCAGCAACACTGATGTCCAATCTGCCCTTTAAACGCCATTAAACTGAACAATTCCCTTTTCCATCATCAGCCACTACACCAGGAATATATCAGAACTACAGATCATCCCGAACTGCGTTATCCAGATCTCCATCTGACCGTGTATCAATCCGCATCATCGAGCTTTCCAGACCAACACACAGATCACATCATCAACACACAGATCACATCATCAACACACAGATCACATCATGAACACACACTGAACACACTCATACCCCTCCCGCTGCTGGAGCGCCATAGCCCTGGAAGTTCATCCTGACCGAGAGATTCTCCGGGACGAGTGAGTGGAGGAGTCCGGCGAGCAGTTACAGCCAGTGCAGGGCGGATGTGTGTGTGTGTGTGTGTGTGTGTGTGTGAGTGTGTGTGTGTGTGAGCAAGTGCAGTCTCCGCCCTCTTCCAGTGATCGAGGATCTCTCTGTGTGTGTGTGTGTGTGTGTGTGTGTGTGTGTGTGTGTGTGTGTGTGTGTGTGTGTGTGTGTGTGTGTGTGTGTGTGTGAGCGAGTGAGTCTCCGCCCTCTTCCGTGATCGAGGGATGTGTGTGTGTGTGTGTGTGTGAGTCTATCTCCGCCCTCTTCCGTGACCGAGGATCTATGTGAGTGTGTGTGTGAGTGTGTCTCAGCCTTCCTCTGTTTTTAAAAATCATTCACAAATACAGCACTGGGCAGAAAATGTAAATAATTGTTAAACCGTTGTCGCTCGTGGTTGTCTATAGCGTCTCCCTGACGACAACAATTTGTCATGTTTCATTGCGTTATTATCACATATAAAACAATCGACAAACATCTTTAACTCATTTTTAATCATATTTGAGTGAGGGGCCCATAGACAGTAAGGGGGCCACTCCTTCATGCTGAAGCGACCCCTGCCGGCCACTGTGCGCGCTGCAGTGTGTGTGTGTGTGACGGAGTATAGTGCTCTGGTCGCATACTTCACATGTGGACTAGTGTAGTGCGTCATCCGGGACTTCAGTGCTTCTGCCAGTTCACACACACCAGCCCGTGAACGCAGAGTGTGTGCGACGGCTTCTTCTAACCGGAGGGAGAGATGGACAGGAGTGCGGTGGTGAAAGTCGGCGCGGTGGCGAGCGCTACTGTGTGCGCGCTCTTCGGAGGAGTCGTGCTCGCGCAGTACATGCTCAGCAAAAAGCAGAGAGCAGGGAAGAAAACCAAGATCATAGAAATGGTGAGCTTATATCTATTTACAGTCTGTGTAATGGCTTTCACTGCGCGGGAACGAGCGGCGCGTAACACCAGGCTGACACAAGCCGGAAGTTGACATCTGTCTGTCGCTGAACGTAAATGTATGTGACGACGACGATGATGAAGATGAAGACGATGGTCGCGTGAAGCTTCTGCCATCATCAGGGGCCCCGCGCGCGCCTCTGACGTCACGATCTGCGTAGCTGGGCTGTAGAGGTCATCCCGCGCTCAGGCAGAATAAACACACACTTTATAGTGTTACTTGTTGTCGAAAACCCCACAAAGAAAGAGCTTTTTACAGGTTATTGTCTTATCTAGGCAGGCGTATATAAACGCATGTTTAAACTTGACAAATCCAACAAAACGACGAAAGGCTGAAGACTACAGAACTGCTTCAGAAGTAGTTTCCCATGAGGCATTGCGAATGACATTAAAAAAAAATACAAACTGGATGAATATATATAAAAGTTTACTGTTGATTTAAAGATGTTGATAGGCATATAACAACAATATATTATACAATATATCAATCAAAATAAAAACATTTTATAGTGTCACTCTCAGTCGAAGCACCTCACGTGTTCACCTCAGACATTTCTCTTTGCAAATGTAAAGAAATAGCTTTTTTTGCTGGTTATTGTCTTCTTTAACGCCTTGAGATACTAAAATAACAATCACTGCAGGCTCACAGTTGTTCTCAGTGGCTTTGGTCCATTTCTCAGATCAGAATTGAAATTCTCTGAACGACCTGTTCAATCTACATCATCGTGTCTCTCGTGCATCAAAAAATCAGTTTCTTATTTCTTTGAACAAGTTGCAAATGCTTTGGTATATCCATGTGAATGATTACGTACAATTATCTACTGTTTCCTACATTATCGATCGCTTATGTCATGTTGAATGCATTATAATGAGTCTCTGTTGTACGCCCACAACATCAGGCATTAGTTCACAGCACAAGTCTTTACATGCAAAATACTTGAACACGTTGTCCTAATATGTGCAGGTTTCCTTCAGGAGATTGTCCTTTGTTCACATTTTCTTTTTTTTGTTTGTGCTATGCAGTGCTTTCTTTCCTTTCTGCAATGTCATGTCCAGTCTTTTGCAATCACACTCTCACAACACTAATGTGTGTAACCGACAATTTGCAATAATTGTCATCAACTTTAGCCATAGTTTAGATCAGAACATCTCCAGAGTACACCGTTATATTGTGTTATCCGTACACAAACACAAGCACTTGTTGTCCTGATGCACTGACATGTTCACTGACACAGATATTCACTTCTGAGAGATGATTGTGAGCAAGACACTGGCTTTCGCAGGTGACCCATGGTGTTTCGCTATTTGTATGAATTGTTTTTAGAAATGCACTTAAATGTGGAGGATGATTTGAGAAATGTACTAAAGAGATGTAAACTTATTTGAAAGTTCAACAAAAAAGACAAAATGTTGAAGACTGAACTGAACTACAATCCCATGATGCATTGCGAATGATAATCAGAGATAAAAACGTGGATAAATATAAAATTGTTGAGCAAAAGGTACAGTATGTAAGTTTTCACCCTGATTGAGGGCGGGGCCTGATCGGCTCGGAGCGATACTGCTACATTCACTGCGGGACATTTCATGAAAATGCAATCGCGAGTGTGTCGTAACTGTGAGTGAAAATGCAATTAAGAAAAATAACATTTACATTATCATTTTTCTACTGATTTTGCTTGAACATGTTAAACATATCTAATCATTTCGGTAATACGTTTTAATTTTAATTTGGCAACTTTTAAAAGCGTTAAAATATGTATTAAATTTACATATTAAAACTAGTGTATGAAATGAGAAATGTAAATTATAGGGATTCACCGAAATGAAAATTCTTGGCCGAAACCGAAAAAGAGGAAACCAAGGCCGAAAACCGAAACACTGAAAGAAATTATGCCAATTATTAGTGTCATTGCATTTATGGCTATTGTACTGTGTACGAATCAATTACAAATTATGCAAATATTTCTTTAGCACAATGCATAGTATAAAATAAAATTCAAACTAAAATGTTTTTGACACCACTCATGTGTACATTAAATAATAATCTACTAGCCTGCAGAAAGGTTTTAAAAGTGAATGTTCTGTCATAAAAACAAAGCTGAGTGCAAACTTCTCATCACACCAGCACCCAGTTTGCACGTCTAAATTAGGTACATTTAATACATTTAGCATACAATAGCATAAAAAGCCTTTTTAAATGAACAAAGGTCCATGTTTATACAGATGTACATGAAACTTAATGAAACATGTTTAGTGAATGTAGAAAATATTTAAGAGACCATTAATTTAGTTCTATCACATGTTCCCATATACATATTTTTTTGTAATGTCACAAGTAATAATCTCAGGGTTTACTGGGTTTTACATGATTATTTTTGTATTGGTGGTGGAATACTAAAAAATAAACATTGTCATGTGTTTATCTTTCTTCTCACCGATTCCTGATGGTTAGAGGACAGTTACTTGAGTCGTCCCCTGTCGTTTCAAGGAATAGTACAACGGAGAGCGCGTCAAGTATAATTGCCTCGACTGTTTGGAGCGGAGCGCGCGCTGTCTGTGGAGACTCGCGCTGCCTTGTTTACTACTTTCGCCTGCCTCCGCAGCGCGGTCTCCACAGACAGCTGCGCGCTCCGCTCCAAACGGTCG
The DNA here is from genome assembly GCA_030378365.1 of Hybognathus amarus. Classification (NCBI taxonomy): domain Eukaryota; kingdom Metazoa; phylum Chordata; class Actinopteri; order Cypriniformes; family Leuciscidae; genus Hybognathus; species Hybognathus amarus. The sequence goes on from JAQIUQ010000493.1 coordinate 282,833, forward strand.
AGGCGATTATACTTGCAACCGGAGTCGTCGTCATGCAGAGCAGATATAGGTGGATAAACAATTAAGGCCCTGTTTACACGAAAACGCTTGCGGGTGAAAACGTACAAATATTTTATCGGATGTGCCTTTTCGTTTACACGGCGACGGCGTTTTGAGGCTTAAAAACGCAAAAAAGTGAAACCACCCTCCAGAGTGGAAATCTTAAAAACGCTCCACCGCCGCGTTCCCGTGTAAACGGTAAAAACGCAAAAGTCTGCTTGACAGTGAAGGTTGTACGCAGGCGCGTGGACTTGGTGTGGATTGTAGTATGCACTCCTAGCCGCCTGAAGTGCATACTACATTGAATTTCACACACTTTTGCGTCACCATTTGCACGCGGATTTCCCACACAAAACGCTCGTCTAAACGCAGAATAAAAAGTGATGACGCAACGCTTCTTTTGCGTTTTCTCTTCAGAATCGTTTCCGTGTAAACCTAGCCTAAGGCTTCCGTCTCCTCGCGGGTTCAGATACACTGAAATACGTCCACACCGCAGACATGTTGCTTCAGACAAGCACGTGCAGAGTCGCGGTTTCTGTTTGCGTCATCACAACATTTCGGCGGTATTGTTTCGGTGATAAAAGTCTTTCGGCTGAAAACCGAAAATGCACTTTTGGGCCATTTTCGGACGAAATTTTTCGGTGGCCGAATATCGGTGCATCCCTGGTAAATTATGTAATTACATTGTCATTTTGCACCAAACGTTGCACAAATGTAATGGCAAATGTAAATTTAAATAAAGAAATGCATTGTCATTTTGCATATTACATTTCAAATTGAATACTGCTACCCATATGCCTCAGCTGATCTACTTTTACATATTTTTTTGTAATTTCTTTACTCGTCAGTCAGTAATCGTGAACCATGAGAACCGAACGACACAACAGCGTGCGAAATGCTGCATCATAGATGTATATACACATAGATCCTCATTACATAGATCTCCAGTCCTCTATATCTATGATTTCTACAAGCGGAAACGCGGATCAGCGCATATATTACGTGATTGATATGCAACAAGAGATGAGCCGTCATTTAAAACTGGAATTTCTCTGGATTTACAAATCCTTGGGAACTTTTGGGATAAAGAAATATATCACATTGTGCAAGTGTTTTTTTAAATATTTGATTACAAGAATCTTACATATTGTACCTTTAAAGATGTTGATATGCATATTGAAACAATATATTTAAAGTTTATTGCAAAATATGCATATATGTACACAAACATTAAGCAGTTTGAGCGCGTAGGTAGAGAGACTTGATTATGTCACCGCAGTGCTTCATGGGAGATTATAATATTAGATGATCACATCTAATAATCGAATAGCAAACAGTGCTTTCTTGACACATGTGTGTTAATGTTCACTATCAGTGACTATATTTGACTTCTGACGACTGAATAGGCAGTCTGGGGTCAGATGACAGTGTTGGAGAAGATAACGTTCAAGCATTGAAACAATCAGTGTGTGACGATTAAAGTCTTATCAGAAACAGACTCCAATAACTATGAGGAATCCATAATGCAGTCAGGTCCACTTATCATCTCCGATCCTGACGTGCAGATCCAGCCGAACGCATAATAGCGGAGTTGAACCCTGACCCCACTGAGCCACACGATCACATGACCTCAGGCCTGTGCTCAGCACAATCCCTCACTAACCAAAGGTCAATGTTGACACATCTATCAGGTGTAGAGTTTTTAAAGTGTGTGTGTGTGTCTTTAAGAAGGGCGTTTGTGTCATGTGACACCCTGTGGGGGTTAGATGGGGTGTTGTCAGTTTTAAGGGAACGCCCTAAGTGTGTGTCAGGACTATATAAGTGTGTGTCAGATAAAAAACATTTTCTCCTGTTTGACACGACGCCTGCCAGAGGTCGAGGTATGCCGTATACACACACTCACAGTTATACGTGTTTACTCGCAGTACATGCTTATGATGCCAGCGTTATATGACAGGTCATAACATAAATCATATATCGGTGCTTTTGCAATTGCTTGCATGCTAACAGAAGTGCATTATTGACATGTTGTGCGTGCGGTCGATGTTAATGCTAACACTATGTAGACTATCTAGTCTCATCTGGTAGACTTTACAGATTAAGTTTGAGAACCGCTTCATCTGTCTCTCTGTGAAGACTCGGATCTGTTTACCGTGTGTGTGTGTGTGTTTGTGTGTTTACGGGGTGGATCACAGTTATGTTGTTGTTCAGTGTATTTTTGAGAGAACTGCAGCCTTCCCCGTGAGCGGACGACATGTCAACACTGACTGAATTACAGTCTAACCCCTGACCTGTTCACCAGTACTGAGACCAGTCTCTAACTCAACTACACATTACAAACATGCTAACACTTTACAATATTGTTCATTAGTTAACAAATTTGTTTTGGTTACCATTAGTTACTGCACTGTGAACTGACACTGAACGAATATTTTTATTAACTAACCCTTAACAAAGATTAATAAATACTGTAAGAAATGTATTGATCATATGTTAGTGTGTGTATTTAATAATGTTAACTAATAAACCTGATTGTAAAGTGTTACCAAAAACATTCATGTTCACTGAAATAAAATATAAATATTAAGTTGGAAACCTTAGACTAAACCAAAACTAGGAATGTTTGTTGAAGCACCTAAATTATGAACTGTAAATAAATAAATATATACTTAATTAAACATAAAGGGTAATTTTAAAAAAGTAATCAGGAATTACAAAAAGGTGGAACTAAAAATTACATGAAAACTAAAAATATAATAATAACACTTTCTCTAATATTTATATTGCAGCCAAAGCGTGAAGACTGTAAATATGATACGACAGTGTTTTAGAAATATTAGAATGCCTTTAAATAGTGAGTTTAGCTTGAGTTATATATGTGAGGGCTGTTTACCTGTGATATATAGAGATCCTCAGAGCCAGTGTGTTCATCTCCGTTCTTGGCTCCTCCCTACTCTGCAGTGACGTCATCAGATACAGGGCAGGCCAAGAAGGCTCGACTCTCATTGGTCGATTGTGTGTGTGTGTGTGCAGATGCCTGAGTTTGAGAAGACACACGTAGTCCATCAGAGACCCGAGAGCGAGTGGAGCAGATCATCTGCAGTCTCATTAAAAGGAGGGCAGTCGAAACTGCAGGTACAGGAACACTCGCACACAGCGTACAGCATCCACGACACAAGCCAGATCAGTGTTTATCAGTTATTAATCCCATGATCCAGATCAGTGTTTATCATTATTAATCCCCAGATCCAGATCAGTGTTTATCATTATTAATCTCTCCAGATCAATGTTTATGGTTATTAATCCTCATATCCAGATCAGTGTTTATCATTATTAATTCTTCAGATCCAGAATCAAGTGTTTTATGGTTATTAATCCTCATATCCAGATCAGTGTTTATGGTTATTAATCCTCAGATCCAGATCAGTGTTTATGGTTATTAATCCCCAGATCCAGATCAATGTTTATGGTTATTAATCCTCATATTGAGATCAGTGTTTATCGGTTATTAATTCTCAGATCCAGATCAGTGTTTATGGTTATTAATCCTCAGATCCAGATCAGTGTTTATGGTTATTAATCCTCAGATCCAGATCAGTGTTTATGGTTATTAATCCTCAGATCCAGATCAGTGTTTATGGTTATTAATCCTCAGATCCAGATCAGTGTTTATGGTTATTAATCCTCAGATCCAGATCAGTGTTTATGGTTATTAATCCTCAGATCCAGATCAGTGTTTATGGTTATTAATCCTCAGATCCAGATCAGTGTTTATGGTTATTAATCCTCAGATCCAGATCAGTGTTTATGGTTATTAATCCTCAGATCCAGATCAGTGTTTATGGTTATTAATTCTCAGATCCAGATCAGTGTTTATGGTTATTAATCCTCAGATCCAGATCAGTGTTTATGGTTATTAATCCTCAGATCCAGATCAGTGTTTATGGTTATTAATCCCCAGATCCAGATCAATGTTTATGGTTATTAATCCTCATATCTAGATCAGTGTTTATCATTATTAATTCTCAGATCCAGATCAGTGTTTATGGTTATTAATCCTCATATCCAGATCAGTGTTTATCGTTATTAATCCTCAGATCCAGATCAGTGTTTATGGTTATTAATTCTCAGATCCAAATCAGTGTTTATGGTTATTAATCCACAGATCTAGATCAGTGTTCATCATTATTAATCCTCAGATCCAGATCAGTGTTTATGGTTATTAATCCCCAGATCCAGATCAGTGTTTATGGTTATTAATCCCCAGATCCAGATCAGTGTTTATGGTTATTAATCCCAGATCCAGATCAGTGTTTATGGTTATTAATCCTCAGATCCAGATCAGTGTTTATGGTTATTAATCCTCAGATCCAGATCAGTGTTTATGGTTATTAATCCTCAGATCCAGATCAGTGTTTATGGTTATTAATCCTCAGATCCAGATCAGTGTTTATGGTTATTAATCCTCAGATCCAGATCAGTGTTTATGGTTATTAATCCTGAGATCCAGATCAGTGTTTATGGTTATTAATCCTCAGATCCAGATCAGTGTTTATGGTTATTAATCCTCAGATCCAGATCAGTGTTTATGGTTATTAATCCTTAGATCCAGATCAGTGTTTATGGTTATTAATCCCCAGATCCAGATCAGTGTTTATGGTTATTAATCCTCAGATCCAGATCAGTGTTTATGGTTATTAATCCTCAGATCCAGATCAGTGTTTATGGTTATTAATCCTCAGATCCAGATCAGTGTTTATGGTTATTAATCCTCAGATCCAGATCAGTGTTTATGGTTATTAATCCTCAGATCCAGATCAGTGTTTATGGTTATTAATCCTCAGATCCAGATCAGTGTTTATGGTTATTAATCCTCAGATCCAGATCAGTGTTTATGGTTATTAATCCTCAGATCCAGATCAGTGTTTATGGTTATTAATCCCCAGATCCAGATCAGTGTTTATGGTTATTAATCCTCAGATCCAGATCAGTGTTTATGGTTATTAATCCTCAGATCCAGATCAGTGTTTATGGTTATTAATCCTCAGATCCAGATCAGTGTTTATGGTTATTAATCCTCAGATCCAGATCAGTGTTTATGGTTATTAATCCTCAGATCCAGATCAGTGTTTATGGTTATTAATCCTCAGATCCAGATCAGTGTTTATGGTTATTAATCCTCAGATCCAGATCAGTGTTTATGGTTATTAATCCTCAGATCCAGATCAGTGTTTATGGTTATTAATCCTCAGATCCAGATCAGTGTTTATGGTTATTAATCCCCAGATCCAGATCAGTGTTTATGGTTATTAATCCTCAGATCCAGATCAGTGTTTATGGTTATTAATCCTCAGATCCAGATCAGTGTTTATGGTTATTAATCCTCAGATCCAGATCAGTGTTTATGGTTATTAATCCTCAGATCCAGATCAGTGTTTATGGTTATTAATCCCCAGATCCAGATCAGTGTTTATGGTTATTAATCCCCAGATCCAGATCAGTGTTTATGGTTATTAATCCTCAGATCCAGATCAGTGTTTATGGTTATTAATCCTCAGATCCAGATCAGTGTTTATGGTTATTAATCCTCAGATCCAGATCAGTGTTTATGGTTATTAACCCTCAGATCCAGATCAGTGTTTATCGTTATTAATCCTCAGATCCAGATCAGTGTTTATGGTTATTAATTCTCAGATCCAAATCAGTGTTTATGGTTATTAATCCACAGATCCAGATCAGTGTTCATCATTATTAATCCTCAGATCCAGATCAGTGTTTATGGTTATTAATCCCCAGATCCAGATCAGTGTTTATGGTTATTAATCCTCAGATCCAGATCAGTGTTTATGGTTATTAATCCTCAGATCCAGATCAGTGTTTATGGTTATTAATCCTCAGATCCAGATCAGTCTCTATCTTTATCTGTGACTCCTTCTTCTGCTCCTCAGATCATCACAGACTTCGACATGACGTTAAGCAGGTTTGCTGTCAATGGAAAACGTTGCCCAACATGTCACAGTGAGTAAAACAATGAACTTGTCATCTATATGTCAACATCTATCTTGAAAAAAAAGTATTTCATTGAAATAAAAAATACATTTATGAATGTCAAATTTCACACGGAATAGTAAAATAAGAATTTAAGGTAACACTTCCTTTTACAGTACAGTACTTGGTGTACTTACCTAGAAAGTACTGCTAATATAAGGTAAGTACATGGAACAGGGGTAGGTTTAGGGGTTCAGGGTAAGTACTAGTTATTACCCAGTAATTGTAGTTACTAAAATAAGTACATAGTATTTACATGGTTAACTGGACTGTAAAAAGAAGCTGTTACCAAATTTAAAGGGTCTGTTTTCACCAAAGTATGCAGAAATTTCGAGGATAAACCACTTTCTCTGTTACCTTAGATTATATTAAGTTTATCTCTGTAAAGCTGCTTTGAAACATTCACATTGTTAAAAGCGCTACATAAATGAGGAATGACTTCACTTGATTATTGTTTATAAATCAATTAAAAAGCTGAAATATTGTCCTTAAACTGTGCAAGTTTATAATTTACTGGGTTATAACATTCTTTTACTGAATTTATTCTGAAAACCTGTTTAAAACATAACCCTTTCTGTCAGAATATACATTTTTAATACACTGAATTGAACTGACGGATGTATGTAAGTGAAAGTCTGAGATCCAGTGATCTGTATTTGCTTTCACAGATATCATTGATAACTGCAAGCTGGTGACCAATGACTGCAGGAAGCAGGTGTGCGAGATGAACATCTGTTTTCTTCTGTCACATGAGCGTTTAAAGTTTGTGAAAGTATATTTACATGGTAAAAATGTGCTGTTTTCCAGCTGCACCAGCTAAAGGAGACGGTACTATCCTATAGAGATCGACCCTCATCTCACCATGGAGGAGAAATACCCATTTATGGTGGAGTGGTGAGTTCAGACACAATATTCCTCATTATAATAATTCATACGCAGAATAAAGGGGCGGGGCCTGGTTGAGTTAGTCAGTAGTGTGTTAAACTGGCAGTTATGGAAAGGGCGGGACATTTCCAAACACACTTGAAGCGCTCGACCAATCACAACACACTGCTCCAGCCGACCAATCAGAGCACAGTGTGCTTTTCAGGAGGAGGGGCTTCATAGAGACAGGAAGTAAACAGAGCGTTACTGACAGACTGGGAAGAGAGGAGCCGCAACAATGGAGAATATGAGGAGAATAATCAACATTCAAGCAGGAAAACCTGATCTAGTAGAGCCTGAAACACATCAAGACTGTGTAAATAAATAAAGTCTTTTTTCCTCAGGTATTTTAAGTCTCACACGTTATTGGTGGAACAGAGATTGCAGAAGGACAAACTCCCAGAGGTCGTCAGAGAGTCGGACGTCTGTCTAAGGTACAAACACATCATCTCGCTGACATCATGATGGTTCCACAAGCTTTGCTCCCACTTTATACTTATACTAAGTATAAAGTGTGTCACTCAGAGCTCCACTGGTTGACGATCACACGTTGATCTGATTGGTTACAAGGTGGTTTGTGATGTCAGAAACACCAGCGATTTCAAAGCGTGTTTTGAGACTGTCTTTGGTTCACTGCAGTTTTAAGGAGGAAATACTCAGCAATGCTGTCCACTTATCAACTTACACATGTGTGTGTGTTAAAGCGTATTAAACACACCACATACACACAAACATTTTAAAACTGAGATTTTTTACTGAAGAGGGAGTTTAATTTAAATGTTACATATAGTGTGCAGATACACTATTAAAATATGCAATTGAATCACTCCGATTCACAAATGAATTGTTCAGTGTGATTTGTGAATCAATTCAGCGCAATCGTTCTCAGATCTCAGAGGGGGGATTTCTTCTGCGGGAAATAATGAGTAACCATATGTTTTATGAAATGCAAAGGAGTAAATTGTACGATATTATGCTTTGAGTTGTAGTCAAGTAAAAGTAAACATTTCCCAAATTAAAATGTACACTTTGCTACTGTCCACGCGCGGTCCAAATGTTCATTCACATGCGTGTTTTCTTATTCATCATTCGGTGACTCTGAACTATGAAACACCTCTCAAAATGCTTGGGACGGATGCGAAAGATGCAAAAAATCAAAGCCGATCCGAATTTTTGCAGGCAGTGTGTAAACGGGATTAACACAACGGGAGGTTGTATTTCTTTATTAATGTGGGACAATTTCGGACTCTGTGCAAGAACCTTTACTCTAAAGCTTGATGCGGATCTTCATGTGTTTGACAGAGACGGGTACGAGCAGTTCTTCGAACCGGCTGCTCCAGCACAGCGTTCCTGTCTTCATCTTCTCGCGGAACTGGGAGACATTCTGGAGGAAATCATCCGACAGGCCGGCGTCTACCACAACAACGTCAAAGTCGTGTCCAACTTCATGGATTTTGATGAGAATGTGAGTCTTGGGGCCTTTATTAATACCCCAGGTTCAGATTAATACCTTGGGTTCAGATTAATACCCTGGGTTCAGATTAATACCCTGGGTTCAGATTAATACCTTGGGTTCAGATTAATACCCTGGGTTCAGATTAATACCCTGGGTTCAGATTAATACCCTGGGTTCAGATTAATACCTTGGGTTCAGATTAATACCCTGGGTTCAGATTAATACCCTGGGTTCAGATTAATACCTTGGGTTCAGATTAATATCCCGGGTTCAGATTAATACCCTGGGTTCAGATTAATACCCTGGGTTCAGATTAATACCTTGGGTTCAGATTAATATCCTGGTTTCAGATTAATACCCTGGGTTCAGATTAATACCCTGGGTTCAGATTATTACCCTGGGTTCAGATTAATATCCTGGGTTCAGATTATTACCCTGGGTTCAGATTAATATCCTGGGTTCAGATTAATATCCTGGGTTCAGATTAATATCCTCGGTTCAGATTAATACCCTGGGTTCAGATTAATACCCCGGGTTCAGATTAATGCGCCGGGTTCAAATTAATACGCCGGGTTCAGATTAATATGCCGGGTTCAGATTAATATCCCGGGTTCAGATTAATATCCCGGGTTCAGATTAATATCCAGGGTTCAGATTAATACCCTGGGTTCAGATTAATACCCTGGGTTCAGATTAATACCCTGGGTTCAGATTAATACACTGGGTTCAGATTAATATCCTGGGTTCAGATTAATATCCTGGGTTCAAATTAATACCCCGGGTTCAGATTAATACCCAGGGTTCAGAGTTAATACCCGGGTTCAGATTAATACCCCGGGTTCAGATTAATACCCCGGGTTCAGGTTAATGCCCAAGGTTCAGGTTAATACCCCGGGTTCAGAGTAATACCCCGGGTTCAGATTAATACCCGGGTTCAGATTAATACCCCGGGTTCAGATTAATACCCCAGGGTTCAGGTTAATACCCCGGGTTCAGATTAATACCCCGGGTTCAGATTAATACCCCGGGTTCGAGATTAATACCCCGGGTTCAGATTAATACCCCGGGTTCAGGTTAATACCCTGGGTTCAGGTTAATACCCCGGGTTCAGGTTAATCCCGGGTTCAGGATTAATACCCGGGTTCAGATTAATACCCAAGGTTTCAGATTAATACCCCGGGTTCAGATTAATACCCCGGGTTCAGATTAATACCCCGGGTTCAGATTATACCCGGGTTCAGATTAGTACCCGGGTTCAGTATTAATACCCGGGTTCAGATTGCAATACCCGGGTTCAGATTAATACCCAAGGTTCAGATTAATACCCGGGTTCAGATTAATACCCGGGTTCGAGATTAATACCCCGGGTTCAGATTAATACCCAAGGTTCAGGATTATATCCCGAGGTTCAGGTTATACCCTGGGTTCAGATTAATATCCCAGGGTTCAGGATTAATACCCCGGGTTCAAGATTAATACCCCGGGTTCAGGATTGAGTATCCCGGGTTCAGATTATTATCCCGGGTTCGGATTAATATCCTCGGTTCAGATTATTACCCCGGGTTCAGGTTATTACCCGGGTTCAAGTTAATACCCGGGTTCAGAGTTAATACCCCGGGTTCAGATTAATACCCGAGGTTCAGATTAATACCCCGGGTTCAGGTTAATACCCCGGGTTCAGGTTAATCCCCAGGTTCAGGTTGATACCCCGGGTTCAGATTAATACCCCGGGTTCAGTTTAATATCCTCGGTTCAAGATTAATACCCCGGGTTCAGATTAATACCCCAGGGTTCAGATTGATGCCCCAGGGTTCAGATTAATATCCCAGGGTTCAGATTAATACCCCGGGTTCAGATTAATACCCGGGTTCAGATTGATACCCGGGTTCAGATTAATACCCCGGGTTCAGGATTAATACCCCGGGTTCAGATTAATACCCCGGGTTCAGATTAATACCTCGGGTTCAGGATTAATACCCCGGGTTTCAGGATTAATACCCCGGGTTCAGGTTAATACCCCGGGTTCAGATTATTATCCCGGGTTCAGATTAATATCCTCGGTTCAGATTATTACCCCGGGTTCAGGTTAATACCCCGGGTTCAGGTTAATACCCCGGGTTCAGATTAATACCCCGGGTTCAGATTAATACCCGGGTTCAGATTAATACCCCGGGTTCAGATTAATACCCCGGGTTCAGGATTAATACCCCGGGTTCAGATTAATATCCCGGGTTCAGATTAATACCCCGGGTTCAGATTAATACCCCGGGTTCAGATTATTACCCCGGGTTCAGATTAATACCCCGGGTTCAGATTAATACCCGGGTTCAGGTTAATACCCCGGGTTCAGATTAATACCCTGGGTTCGGATTAATACCCCGGGTTCAGATTAATACCCCGGGTTCAGATTATTACCCCGGGTTCAGATTAATACCCCGGGTTCAGAGTTAATATCCCGGGTTCAGATTAATATCCCGGGTTCAGATTAATACCCCGGGTTCAGATTAATACCCCGGGTTCAGATTAATACCCCGGGTTCAGATTAATACCCCGGGTTCAGATTATTACCCGGGTTCAGATTATTACCCCGGGTTCAGATTATTATCCCGGGTTCAGATTAATATCCCGGGTTCAGATTAATACCCTGGGTTCAGATTAATACCCTGGGTTCAGATTAATATCCCGGGTTCAGATTAATATCCCGGGTTCAGATTAATATCCCGGGTTCAGATTAATTTCCTGGGTTCAGATTAATACCCTGGGTTCAGATTAATATCCTGGGTTCAGATTAATATCCTGGGTTCAGATTAATACCCTGGGTTCAGATTAATATCCTGGGTTCAGATTAATACCCCGGGTTCAGATTGATATCCTTGGATTCAGATTATTACCCTGGGTTCAGATTAATATCCTGGGTTCAGATTAATATCCTGGGTTCAGATTAATACCCCGGTTTCAGATTAATACCCGGTTTCAGATTAATATCCCGGGTTCAGATTAATACCCCGGGTTCAGATTAATACCCCGGGTTCAGATTATTACCCCGGGTTCAGATAATTACCCCGGGTTCAGATTAATATCCTGGGTTCAGATTAATACCCCGGGTTCAGATTAATATCCTGGGTTCAGATTAATACCCCGGGTTCAGATTATTACCCTGGGTTCAGATTAATACCCTGGGTTCAGATTAATTTCCTGGGTTCAGATTAATACCCTGGGTTCAGATTAAACCCTGGGTTCAGATTAAACCCTGGTTTCAGATGAATACCCTGGGTTCAGTTTATCCGCTGGGATGATCGTGTGGTGATCAGGATCTTCTGTTGTTCTGCAGGGTCTTCTGAAAGGCTTTAAAGGAGAGGTGGTCCATGTTTACAACAAGCACGACGGTGCCCTGAGGAACACAGAGTATTTCAAACAGCTGAAGGAGAACGGGAACATTATCCTGCTGGGAGACTCGCTCGGAGATCTCAACATGGCGGACGGCGTTCCCAACGTGGAGAACATCCTCAAGATCGGCTTTCTCAATGACAAGGTGCGTAAGATTCCTGTAGGATTCAGTTTAGGATTCAAATTTTCCATGATTGCACCTTGAAACCTGTTTTAAAGTTCGCGTTCTCGAGCCGCCAATCACTGTTCTTGTGCAAATGAACGGCCACATTTCAAGTTTATGTTTTCAGTTAAACGTGTCTTGTTAGCAGATCCCAAGTTAATAACTAATGATCTTTGCAATGAAGTGATCAATCAAAACTAACTTTAGCTGGACAATAACTTTAATCTAGAGCTGCTGTAAAGCCTAAACTATCTCTGTTACTGTAATTCCCTATTATCGCTATAAAGCTGCTTTTAAACAGTCTATTGTTAAAAGATCTGTACAAATGAAGGACACTTGACTGTTGTTTGCTCAGGTGATTCACTGATGGATGAGGATCATGTTGTGTTTCACAGGTAGAGGAGCGTCTGGAGAAGTTCATGGACTCTTATGATATTGTCCTGGTGAGGGATGAAACACTTGAAGTGCCTAACTCCATTCTTCAGAAGATCTTGTAATGGACACAGACTCAGTTCCAGGATTCCTGGATTATTCCCGCGCTGAGGCCGGCCGTCATCTGTCCTCACAAGCCATACACGTGACCTTTGACCTTTTAAAGTTCTGCTCTCTCATAATGAACTATTTTAATAAACACAACTGGGTTCTAAACACGTATTACATCATTTGCATTTTGGTAAGATTATTGTTTGTAGCATTTTTGATATTGAAATATGTGTTTGCAATAAAAGTTGGGAGAGTGAACACCAAAGCCCGGCTGACGCATCAAACTCGTGATCGTTCTGAGGATGATGTGCACGTTTAAAGTCTGTTACAGTTCTCATGGAACTTTGCATTTCATGTCAGTATGCACAGATAAAAATAAAGCAATGCTATATATTGCTCCCAAAGCCATGATGTTTCATGTATTGTGTTTGAGAATGTTTTAGCATAAGTTTATTCAAGTTTCGGTGTTAAAATGTGCACAGCCTCCTGGTCACCTGAGGTATAGGCAATAAAGGCATTTTTCTCTTAAGTGTTTGACTCTGTTAGATAACGCATGAATGAACGAGAAAGGTGTATGTACAGTTTGCAATAACTGAAGGTTAGAGACTTTTAGAGTTTGGCAAAAGTTGATTTGAACTATTAGGCCTTTGAAATGTCCCATCAAAATGGCTGATTCTTATCTTATGGAATATCAGTGTTTATTCTAAATCAGGGGATCTCAACTCCAGTCCTCGCGACCCACTGCTCTGCATATTGTGTATGATTCAGATCCTCAGCTCGTTAGGATAGACTTACCATCCTAACGAGCTGAGGATCTGAATCAGGTGTGTTAAATAAGAGCAGTGGGTCGCGAGGACTGGAGAACCCCTGTTCTAAATGATTTATATGTGCACATCATTATTGTGTTATTAATCTAAATGGAGAAGAAAATACCAGTGCAATTTCCATTTCATGCCTTAAACAGTAACCAGCTGTATGCACATAAAGGGTGTAAGTTTTGACAGTTGAAATTAAATCATAAGAATATTCCTCTCATTAGAGTATTAATCAACTGTAAGGTTAGTGTGAGAATAAGCACAACACATCAGTGGCTCTCGTTCAGATCTTTTCACAGCAGCAAATGTGTTAATCATTAAACTCAGATGGAGATTTTACAGTAGATCACACTTACACAACTGAACTCTCTAGTGTTATATTAAGACATAACCACATGATATTTGTAGCTACTTTAAGTTGATTATATCTCCAAATAACTTGTATAAAAACAGTAATTTTAGTTTTAAGTTTAAACCCATTACCAGGGTTCATATGAAGGTATATTTGGTGCAAATACATCTTTTTGTAGGAGACTTGAGCTTTGTAAGTTTGTAGATCTTATGCAAGCACAAACAGCCACATAACACACTAAACACAGAAATACATGAAAATGCATTATATGAGCCCTTTAATACATTAATACAAATATAATACAACTATTATTAAAAACATGACGTATACACTAAAGCCTCCATTTGTTGTTTTCCAAAAGTGAGCTTGAACTGTTTTTCGCACACATGAGAAATGAGTCTTTCATCAGTCTTTCTCTCTCTGCTGGAACAACACAAACACATCCAGGCTCTATATTTACTCTACAACTACAACATTTTTAAAGTTTATACTGTGTATTTATACTAATAAAATGGTTAATCTTTGAACGATAAACAGTATTTTGCTGTGAAATAAAGGTGTTTCACTGCCACCTCATCAGGTCTGTCAGAGGATCGCTGAAAGCCAGCGCTGGCTTTATAGGCTTTATGGGCTACTAGTTTGGCTATTTTGTGTCTACGGCAAACGCGTACAAACATTATGGACCTGAATTTTTTATAATACTAATGTTGTAAATGTATTTTTCATATATATATGCTTTATGACTTTATTTTCGATTTGATCAAGAACGTAAACCTGCAAACGCTGTTTGAGTATAACATTAGTTAGCCAGTCAGTTGCTGTCGTTGCCAGTCAGATGCTATTGTGTAAAACAAACGTGTATAAAGTTAAAAAATGAAGCAAATTATCATTCAGAAACCTTTATTGAGAGCCGTGTATGGTTTTAAAATCTGGTCTCCCACAGGGATGTGTTTTATCCCCAATTATAGTCTATTTATTCAAATGAGAACCTGTAATAATGATAATTTGATGCTTATAAAGAATGCAGATGACATGGCACTGGTGGCGCCCGCACCGCCTCCTCTTCACCACCAGAGGGAGCCTTCACCGCATGCTCGTGTACTCTGGAACTCTAATCCCCATAATGCTTCACACCTGGGACTGACTGCACACACACCTGCACCTCATTCACACTCTCCACATGAGCCACAATCAAACAGAAGTTCAGTGTGAAGGATTGCCACGCCACGGCCTGTAATTGTAGTTGGATTGCCCTGGATTATTGTCTCTCTGTCCTGCTCTAGGGACGGCACAAACATTGTTTTGGTTATTCCATTGGTTATTCCATTGTCCCACTATCCGGAGCTGAGTTATGCTATTACTGTCACGAACACACAGGGGACAGATATACAAGAGCAGCAGTTTATTGGTAGGGTAATCCAAATCTCATAGTCAGCCAGGCAAAGGTCCAAATCCAATAAAGCAGTCCAAAACAAGAAAAACCAAACACAAAGAAACTTTAAAACAGACCTCAAGGATGGTGACATACAACACATACTAACACAGACAGGGAATATTTACACATCTCTAACAAGACTAACACAGAACAGCTGGGAACAATGATTACGGGAACAGCGGAGTGCAGTGATCAGTGACAGAACAGGATGATGGGAAATGAAGTTCCAGATAGTGAATGACACAGTGGAGGACATCTAGTGGACAAACAAGGGAACACAACCAGACACTGTGACAATTACACTTGTACTAATGCTAAAACTAGCACAAACATGAACACTCGTGTCCCACACACCGATCTGCAGGAGCATTGGTGAATCACACCACCAGGGGGCAGTAATGAGGTCTCTCTATTCTGAACACAGGCAAGGCCTATCTCCACTCCCTCACACACATCTCTCTCCTAAATGCTCCAAGAACACCTGACCTAACACACTGAACTTTACCATCACAAACACTCAACGATCTTGCTGTAATAACACATTAATCAACTCACAATAAACACAATGACCCATGCAGCTCCAGCGCTGACTGACAGGTCACTATGTTCATATAAAAATTTAAAATATAATTTTTTTTGCATTTTTCATTCACATTCAATTCTGTCACTTTTTTTAAGTTCAATGTTTGAAACTTTTTTCACTTCAGCAATAATCAGACGAGTGTGTCTTTGCTCTAAACCATTCAAGATTTACCAGTTTAAGTCGGAAATGTAATGTTCAGGTCTATGCTCAAAAAGTGAATAACTGGATAATAAATATTGCGTAAATATAATTTAGCATAAAAGTCCCCCAAAATACAAAATATGACATAAAAAACATGATCAGACTGAGGTTAGTGATGTAGACGATCACTAAAACAGATCTCAGAACAGTCTGAGGATCACAAACACCAACCGTTCAGAAGACACTAGGAGAGACAAAAGAAGACAAAAGTGTGTGTGTGTGTGTGTGTGTGTGTGTGTGTGTGTGCGTGTGTGTGTGTGTGTGTGTGCGTGTGTGTGTGTGTGTGTGTGTGTGTGTGTGTGTGTGCGTGTGTGTGGTGTGTGTATCTGTGTGTGTGTGTATATCAGACCGGCTCTGACCCTCAGAGACACAACAGTAGTGTATTCCAGCCGGTATGAACCTGAGCTGAATGCATGGGGGCCAAGGACACTCACACACACACACACACACACACACACACACACCTTCACAGAGGCGGTGTGTATCAAGAGCTCGACTCGCAGCCTCAGTCATCATCTCTTCTGTTACTCGTCAGTCCAGCAAACACAAGCCAGTCATTAACGAGCAGCGGATATTAACTCCAGTGATATCATGTGTGTGTGTGTGTGTGTGTGTGTGTGTGTGTGTGTGTGTGCCTGAGCAAATTAATCAACATTTATTACCATAAATCCTACATAGAGACTGAGTCCCAGTTTCTGTTTCTCTTCGTCCCCAGCTGGACTTTACTATACACACTTTACTATACTAAACACGGTGAGTGTGTGTGTGTGTTAAATACTCACAGATAACATTTTTACATCAATACAATCAATACATGTAATGAACGAGTTTCCTTTTAGTTGTACAGAATAATAAAGCCTAATGTTTGAACTATTAATACATGTTCAAAGCAGCGCTCAGCCTCACATCAGTGTGTGTGTGTTCAGGATTTCCCTTCACTGTCTCTCTCTCACACACACACACTCTCAGGCACTCTCTCTCTCAGACACACGCAAACACCCCCCCCCACACACACACACTCTTCTCTCTCTCTCTCTCTCTCTCTCTCTCTCTCTCTTTCCTCACACACACACACACACACACACACACACACACACACACACACACACACACACACACACACACACACACACACACACACCATGTGGCGCGTCCTGCTGTAGTCTGTAGGCTACTGTAACTGTGATGGGCGGAGTCAGTCAGCATGTAACAGCTCTGATTGGTCAAGCGCCTGTCAGTCAGAGAAATCCACGACTGCTATTGGCTGAAAGTCATCTTAGGGGCAGTGCTCATGAAGACTGTGGAGTTTCCTGTGGAAGAAGAAAAAGAGAGAAAAACCCCTAGTGCGTCTCGTCTTATTAAACACAGTTCACGTGAGACTGAATGGAGCTATAACCTACATGCATATGTTCGATCATATTTCTTCATGCACTGGATGCTTATTCTCTGGATTAGATTCAAACATCTGGATTTTATATCGGCTCAGGGTGAAGTTTTCGTTTTTCCGCAATGTCCCGAAGCTCGGACCCGTTACCGAAAGCACGGCAGGAGAGAATGAAAGACACTAATACAAAGGTGAGTTATAGATGAGTTATAACGCTATAGTATGACATATTATGACATATATTAAACAGCTATTTTTGTTCTTTTTGAAGAATGCACACGCATTATTGTTAAAACACGGGCAACACAGTGACATTATTTAATTATTTCTGATCGGCTCCGACCAGTGGTTTCCTGCGGCTCTGCTTGATCAAAGGAAGTGATATATATATATATATATATCCTCTGTACTGATGAGCTCATATAGATGTGTGTGTGTGTGTGTTGTGTGAGAGAGAGAGCTGGAGTAAGAGTTGTGTATTTACACCGAGCTCGAGTCCATTGTGCGTCCTGGAAGGACACGCTGAAGGGAATCAATGGGGAGGGACATACAAAGACACACTGCAGCATGATGTTACACGACACTGACTTCATCACACACACACACACACACACACACATTCACAAAGCGCTAAAGTTACATGTAACGTGTTTGATTGACGCGCGGCCACGCGTTATTATCTTCAGCGCATCTCCCTTTGTCCTCACAGCACACTATCATCGTGTCTTTGTTCTCGCGTGTGTGTGTGCTGTGGAAGGTCTGCATGTCATGCATTTGCCTGTGAATCAATTTATATAAAAAAAATCCAATATTTTGTGCCTATCTAGCCGATTTTTAGCGAAGTGCTGCGATTGTTCCTGTTTTCCACATCCCGCGATGAGTCATGTCGGGTTGGCGCTAAAGATGTGTTTCGCAAACCTCAGAACATTTGCATTTATCACACGTGTCCGAGAGTCCTCCTGACCTCCTGGTGTTCGAGGCACTGCACCGGGTTCCTCAGGGAGCTGGACTGGGTCTGACCGGGTCTCTGAGGAAGAGCTGGGTTAGCTGGGAGCACTGGGAGCACTGGGAGTCTGATCTGTGCTGAACACAGAGCTGGAGCAGAATCTCCTCAAGGGCAGAAGTGAAGGAGGGATGAGGATGGAGGAGGAGAAGTGATGAAGGGAAGACTCGAGCGAGAGGATGATGACGGATCCAGTGAACGAGTGTGTGAAACGAGGACACACTGAAGTTACACTGGAAGACACACACGTGTGTGTGATGTTCTCCACGCCGATACCGATGACATCATTCTGCTTCAGCTTCTCCTCAGAGTCTCAGATGCTTTCTGGAACAGGGTTTCAATCTCTCTGATCAAATATGATCCTGGGTTTTAAAACGCCAGATGTCATCAATAATAACCCTGCAATAAACCTGTAAATCAGTGTACAGTACACCCCATAAACACACACATGATCTGGCCATGAGGAGACTGGTTACCAGTGGAGACTGTGAAGGGCTTCTGTCCGGCTCACACTGACTGATTACTGTAATAACTCTGCAGAACGGCTCCACACACACACACACACACACAGTGATGGAGGAAGCTGTGTAACTTATAAAGTGTGTGTGATTGAGGTGAGCGGCTTGAGTCTCGAAGTGTCCCGTTCACACAGCTCTTCTTCACTGTAACCAGCGGCAGCTTTCACTTCTGACTGGAAAACAAGTTGATCAAGTGTTGCAGTGTGTGTGTGTGTGTGTGTGTATCACAGGTCCTGTGTGAATCCCAGTCTGACGATTGCTGCGGTCATATGATTATCAAAACTATAGAAACAGGAATTGCTGCCGTGATATATCGGCTCTGTATCGGCTGATATATGATCATTCATAATGTTCTCGTTACCGTTATCCTGATGAGAAGATCTGCCCGATATATTAAAGCGGATTAGTAACTACTTGAGCCGAGACTCAATTCAATTCAAATTAGCTTTATTGGCATGAATGTGTAAAATAGCACAATATTGCCAAAGCAATAGACACATACAAACATATAGATAAATATATGTTTATCTTAATAAATATGTTTATCTTTATAAGACTCTTCAGACGCGGCTGCTCAGTGATGGTTATGATTATGATTATGAACTGCTTGTTGGAATCACTTCAAGAAAGGAAATAGTAAAATGCAACATGTGCAAGTGTGTCATATCGGCTGCGTAACATCATAATGAGAACGCTTTATAACTGTGTTTTGGACATGGACTTTAATGGTGATGCTTTTGTTTTTGCAATCAGGCTCTCAAAATTATATACAAATTTGAAATTAGATTTATATAAGTCAATATATCGGTTAATACTAGGCTTTCAAATATAAAGAATTAACATCTATATGATGATCAGATTTGTTTTCAGTCACGTTTAACCAGTTTCCAACTAGAGAAATCATATCATCATATCATTTATTGGTGATGTGTGTGTGTGTTGATGAAACTGTGGCTCAAACAATGCAATCCTGCATACATCATCCAGTGCCAAACAGTGACATTCGTTTTATTCAGGAAGTGAAAGACCTTAGCAACCATAGATATAATATTTGCTCACGATGGCTTTTCAGAATAAAGTCCAGAAGCTCATTGGCAATCGTGTTATTTGAGTATTATTTATACTCTATTATATTCTTTATTATTGTTTTCAGGAACATTTTACAAAGTGCATCAAATGATTTCAGAAATCTGCCGTGTGTGTGAGGTGGGCATTAGGATGAGTGTGTCCCGATGATGAGTGTGTCCTGGTGATGAGTGTGTCCCGGTGTGGAGTGTGTCCCGGTGATGAGTGTGTCTCGGTGATGAGTGTGTCCTGGTGATGAGTGTGTCCCTGGTGATGAGTGTGTCCCGGTGATGAGTGTGTCCTGGTGATGAGTGTGTCCCGGTGATGAGTGTGTCCTGGTGATGAGTGTGTCCCGGTGATGAGTGTGTCCTGGTGACGAGTGTGTCCCGGTGATGAGTGTGTCCCGGTGATGAGTGTGTCCTGGTGATGAGTGTGTCCCGGTGATGAGTGTGTCCCGGTGATGAGTGTGTCCTGGTGATGAGTGTGTCCCGGTGATGAGTGTGTCCCGGTGATGAGTGTGTCCCGGTGATGAGTGTGTCCCGGTGATGAGTGTGTCCCGGTGATGAGTGTGTCCTGGTGATGAGTGTGTCCCGGTGATGAGTGTGTCCCGGTGATGAGTGTGTCCCGGTGATGAGTGTGTCCTGGTGATCGAGTGTGTCCCGGTGATGAGTGTGTCCCGGTGATGAGTGTGTCCCGGTGATGAGTGTGTCCCGGTGATGAGTGTGTCCCGGTGATGAGTGTGTCCCGGTGATGGAGTGTGTCCTGGATGATGAGTGTGTCCCGGTGATGAGTGTGTCCCGGTGATGAGTGTGTCCCGGTGTGGAGTGTGTCCCGGTGATGGAGTGTGTCCCGGTGATGAGTGTGTCCTGGTGTGGAGTGTGTCCCGGTGATGAGTGTGTCCCGGTGATGAGTGTGTCCCGGTGATGAGTGTGTCCCGGTGATGAGTGTGCCCGGTGATGAGTGTGTCCCGGTGATGAGTGTGTCCCGGTGATGAGTGTGTCCCGGTGATGAGTGTGTCCCGGTGATGAGTGTGTCCCGGTGATGAGTGTGTCCCGGTGATGAGTGTGTCCCGGTGATGAGTGTGTCCCGGTGATGAGTGTGTCCCGGTGATGAGTGTGTCCCGGTGATGAGTGTGTCCTGGTGATGAGTGTGTCCCGGTGATGAGTGTGTCCCGGTGATGAGTGTGTCCCGGTGATGAGTGTGTCCCGGTGATGAGTGTGTCCCGGTGAAGAGTGTGTCCTGGTGATGAGTGTGTCCTGGTGATGAGTGTGTCCCGGTGATGAGTGTGTCCCGGTGATGAGTGTGTCCCGGTGATGAGTGTGTCCCGGTGATGAGTGTGTCCCGGTGATGAGTGTGTCCCGGTGATGAGTGTGTCCCGGTGATGAGTGTGTCCCGGTGATGAGTGTGTCCCGGTGATGAGTGTGTCCCGGTGATGAGTGTGTCCCGGTGATGAGTGTGTCCCGGTGATGAGTGTGTCCCGGTGATGAGTGTGTCCCGGTGATGAGTGTGTCCCGGTGATGAGTGTGTCCTGGTGATGAGTGTGTCCCGGTGATGAGTGTGTCCCGGTGATGAGTGTGTCCCGGTGATGAGTGTGTCCCGGTGAAGAGTGTGTCCTGGTGATGAGTGTGTCCCGGTGATGAGTGTGTCCCGGTGATGAGTGTGTCCCGGTGATGAGTGTGTCCCAGTGATGAGTGTGTCCCGGTGATGAGTGTGTCCTGGTGATGAGTGTGTCCTGGTGATGAGTGTGTCCCGGTGATGAGTGTGTCCTGGTGATGAGTTCCTGGTGATGAGTGTGTCCCGGTGATGAGTGTGTCCCGGTGATGAGTGTGTCCCGGTGATGAGTGTGTCCTGGTGTGGAGTGTGTCCCGGTGATGAGTGTGTCCCGGTGATGAGTGTGTCCTGGTGATGAGTTCCTGGTGATGAGTGTGTCCCGGTGATGAGTGTGTCCCGGTGATGAGTGTGTCCCGGTGATGAGTGTGTCCCGGTGATGAGTGTGTCCTGGTGTGGAGTGTGTCCCGGTGATGAGTGTGTCCTGGTGTGGAGTGTGTCCCGGTGATGAGTGTGTCCCGGTGATGAGTGTGGCCCGGTGATGAGTGTGTCCCGGTGAAGATGGGTCCAGATGGGTCAGTTGGTTTTAATAAATATGTCATTGGACCGTTTCTCTGGTAATAATCTTCAATGGCCGTCGGTAAACACAAACCAGCATGAGAAATGAAAAGCTGTGTGATTAAAGGGATAATGTTTCATAGAGGCGAGGGCGGAGAAGAGAGATCAGAGATCTGAGACACAAAGGGACAGACTGAGAGAAAACAACAAAGAGTGAAAGATCATACCTGACACACACTGAACAACCCAACCAGCTCTGATTCACACACACACACACACACACATGTGATGCAGGACTGCAGACTCACACTCGAGAGCAGTTCAGGAGCGCTGGGGGATGTTTAATAGGAATATGAAAAATTTGGCCCATAATAATAATAATACATTTTATTTAGAAAAGCACCTTTCAAGGTACCCAAAGACACTGTTTTTTATTTTTTTTAATTTTTTTTATTTTTATTTTATTTATTTATTTATTTTTATGTATGTAGCTATATGTAAAGCGTCCTCGGGTCCCGTGAAAGGCGCTATATAAGTATAAGTTATTATTATTATTATTATTATTATTACTGTACAAAATTAGCATAGTAAAGAACATACAAAAGGAATACAGTACATGAACAGTACAAAGACAGTACACAGTGAAGTACACAGTGAAGTACACAGTACATAAACTGCCAAGAGAGAGAATATAAACACCCTCAAATGGCATTCATGAGCGTTCTGAACACGAGGTGAAGACAGTCCAAGCCAAATTTGCGGTCTGACAAGTAAGCTAAACTAAAAAGTGTTTTTTAATTTGGTTTAAAAATGGTTACAATTGTACTTTGGCGGATATCAGGTGGTAGGGCATTCCACATTTCAGAACCAGCCACACTAAAAGCCTTGTCACCCATGGAGCGAAGTCGAGATGAAGGAACTGCTAGGAGACATGCATCACTAGAGCGAAGGGTGCGGGATTGCAAATATGGGGTGAGGAGATCTGATAGGCAGGATGGGGCCGGATTATGTAGGGATTTATAAACAAGGAGACAGACTTTATAATAGATGCGGTAGTGAACAGGAAGCCAGTGTAACTGCTGAAGGATCGAGTAATATGGTCCCGGGGCCTGGTGCGTGCAAGCAGCCGTGCAGCAGAATTTTGGACATACTGCAGCCTATTTAGGATTTTTTCCAGAATGCCAAGAAATAGAGCAATGCAGTAGTCAAGCCTTGATGTGATAAATGCATGTATAAGTGTTTCAGCTGCAGATGAGTTGAGCGAGGGGCGTAGTTTGGATGTTTAAAGGGGGGTTGACTGTGATTTCACTTTTTTCATTTTAAATAGTGTGTAATGTTGCTGTTGGTGCATGAACAGTATCTGCAAAGTTGCAGCACTGAAAGTTTAGTGTAAGCAGAGATATCATCTTTTAAAAATCAGGAAGTAAAATTGCCTACAAAATCGAACTCGTTTGGGACTACAGCTGGGTTATGGTACGTCACTAACCCACACATTTACATCAACCACTCCCTCAGAATATGCAGAAAATGGCAATGCGCATATTTCTGAGGCTTGTCGACTCGTCGAAGTGTGTTGTTCACGCAGCTGTCAGGTCTTCTGTGTTCAGGCTTCCCATGGACGCTGTACTTCCTCAACAATGGATACAATTTATGTTTGATTATGTTCCTGAAAATGACGATCGTAATCTAGCGAGTTCAACACCGGATTCAACAAGAAACTGTTACTAAAACATGAAGCAGTTCCAACTTTAAAACCAGAGGCAGCAGTTGTTGGGCCACAACCTGTAAGTACACTCTAAAAATTGCTGGGTTATTTTAACCCAACTTTGGGTCATATATGGACAAACCGAGCTATTGGGTTAAATTTTTTAATTACATTTTTGACCCAACGTTTGGGTTTGTCCATATTTGACCCAAAGTTGGGTTAAAACAACCCAGCATTTTTAGAGTGTAGGCTAAGACTTAATCATTTTATGTATTTGCATGTATAATTCAAGATGTAGCCTTGTGTTTTATTTTTTTTTAATGCCAGCGCTGGCTAGCCACTACTAGTTAGACAATGCTATTTTGTGTCTACGACAAACGCGTACAAACATTATGGACCTGAGTTTTCTATAAGTACTATTGTTTTAAACGTATTTTTCATGTATGCTTTATGACGTTAATTTTGATTTGATCAGGAACGTAAACATGCCAACGCTGTTTGAGTATAACATTAGTAGTGTAAGACTGAGAAACTGTTTAAAGAGAAAATATCTGACCAGTGCCCTCTGAAAACAAATGGCATTGCTTGCAAGTTAACACTGACACTCTACCCCCTTTCTCTGAGAATTTACATCCTCTCTCTCTCTCTCTCTCAGTCAGTCAGTCAATGACACTGAAAACTCACAAGAATATATATGTTTTTAATGTGAATGTGATAATCTATTGGGGAGTGTTTGGTATCATTTTCAAACTCTCAGGGTGACTGGTAATAATGTCTCATTCCCAAAGTAATAAAAGAAAAGGTAATAAGGTTTTTAAGAATATAGAAATAGTTTGCACAAAGAAGGATGTGCCTTTGACTTCACACGTCTGGCCCCAATAAACATGTTGGGGGATCCAGTAAATCTCCACTGAAACTTGCATATGAAATGAGGTTTGATTATATAGGGAGATGTAACTAGAGTTCGGGGCTGCGATTCTGTATTCAGATCAGCCCGTGATGTTGTGTCTTCTAGACTCAGCTCATGTAATATGTTGGGTAAAGTTCTTTGTTCTTTGAAGCATTTAATGGTTTGCATTGATTATCTTGTGGAATTGTAATAATACATTTACCTGACATAATAAATTGTTATACTTGATTATTCTAACAGACTTTGACTATATTTTCATTAAGTTAAAAGGAATAGTCAATGTGTAAAACAAACGTGTATAAAGTTAAAAAATGTTGCAAATTATCATTCAGAAACGTTTAGTAAGAGCCGTGTGTGGTGAGGTTCTGCTTGATTCTGATTTCATCGCGGCTTTCTCGGTCTGATTCTGCCTCACTGATACTGCAGATCAACACCATTATTTACATCTGGACCGGAGCTCATGACATTCCCGTAAAGGTAATGGGCATTAATCTTCCGGACAATGTGAGCGACAGTTTGGCCAATCACAACACACCGGCCCAAACTAACCAATCTGAGCTCATGACGCGTTTCTGAGGGAGTGTTTTCATAGAATCAGGAAGTGAACCGCTCGTTCAGGGGACAGAGGAGAGCGCGGCTGACAATAAAGGTGAAGTTTATGAAAAATAAGACTTTAAAAAAAGAAAAAACACAAATACATGTTATATTGCACCCCATAAATACAATCATGCAAAGAAAAAAAGCAGTCAACCCCCCCTTTAATAGAAATATAAAAAATTTTGCCAATACCGATAACCGATAATTCTTTATATTTGAAAGCCAATAACCGATATATTGACTGGAAAATCTTATTTGAGAGCCCGATTGCTAAAACAAAAGTCTAAACAACAGACACACACACACACGCTGGAAGGAAGCCATGTTCGCTGCTCTTTCTGAAAGACATTGTAAATTTAGTCAGCCTTCAGAAACAGCAGCTCTAATATTTCATTCTTTACAAATGAAAGCCTAGCGGAACGGACGACTTACACTTTAAATCAGGAGAGGCGAACCTGTTCAGCATGATGAGCCAAAAAAAATCCCTCATCACTGCAAAGAGCCACACAACACATGTGTCTAACAATAACATCACAATGTATTACTACATATCACACAATAGTTGTCAAGGATTTTAATGTTTGTCAATGTTTGTCATAGTATCAGACAGCCTACCTAAAAGGTCACATGACTCAGTGGGACACCTGGCACTCCTTGGTTTCAACAATCTTTGTTAAGTCAGTTGTTGCTACTCGTAGTAATTCTTTCACATGCGTGTCAGTCAGGACAGAGCGATGCTTTGATTTCACCTGTTGAAAAAAGTGATTCACACATGTAAGTTGACCCAATAGTTTGACTGCAGACTGTTTGACATTGGGATATCTCTCATTCGGCACAATCTTCCAAAACTCCACGGTTCCTTCCCTCAGAACACTTTTAAGTCTGTCATCCTCAGAAAGTTCAAGTTTTAGCGTAGGCCGGAGTATCTGTCCTTGCATACCGTGCAGTACTCCCGTTTACAACCTCTGCTGCTTGTCCACTTGCCTTCAACGAGGATGGAAAATGTGTTAACTGCCTCTTTTGTAGATGAGTCTTGAACAGCTTGAGTTTGTTGACAAATGTGAAAATACTCTGCACCAGGTCAGACACCATCTTTGACTTCCCTTGCAGATCCACATTGAGGACATTCAGATAATGCAGCATGTCGACCAAAAAGGCCAAGTCCGAAATCCACTGGGGATCCTGTAGCTCAGGATAGTTCTTATGTTTCTCTGCGAGGAACAGCTTCACTGGATTTAAAAGCTCAAAAAAACGAGAAAGCACATTACCTCTTGAAAGCCATCTTACAGCACAGTGAAGAAGCAGATCAGATGGAAGATCTTCATCAAGTTCAGCAATTAGATTTGTGAACTGCCTGTGATTGAGAGCATGTGTGTGTGTAAAATTGACTATTTCCAGCACAGGTTTCATGATGTGATCAAAGTTCAACTTTTTAGACACCAAGTGCTCTTAGTGGATAATACAGTGAAATGTCCAAAATTTAGGAAATCGGTCATCAGCTTTACACAGCCCTACAAGGCCTTTCCCAGATCCCAGCATGGCTGGTGCTCCGTCAGTGGATATTGCTGTTAGCTTCAATAACTGCAGATCTGCTTTCTCAACAACAGCCATCAGTGTCTCTTTTATGTCGATGCCACGGGTTCTGTCTTTAAGTGGCACAATGTCAAGCAGCTCTTCCTTAATTGTGCAGTCTTCTGACACAAATCGTACAAATATCGCCAGCTGTGGCTTATCTTGAACATCGCAAGACTCATCCAAAGCAATGCTGAAATCACTTCTGCAGATCTGAATATAAATGTCTCTCAACTGAGTCGTTAATGTCCAATATTCTCTCTTCAACTGTGTGCCGTGACAGCTGAAGGTCCTTTACTGAACGTTTCAAATTTTCATTTTCGGGACAAAGAATAGCAACAACATCTCTAAGGCACTTTTTAAGAAATTCCCCTTCACGATATGGCTTTTTTGCACGAGCAATGTTCCATGCCAGTTGATAT
>JAQIUQ010000493.1:315000-362500 GCA_030378365.1 Hybognathus amarus
CAGGGCTTTAGAATAGGCCAATAAAAGGTCAAAGGTCGAGTTATGGGTTTGTCGGATTGTAATACCATAAATATCGATAATAATAAAGGCTAGATGTGTCGTCCGCGCTGCTGGCCAATGGAGGTTGACATCTGCACCTGGCGGCCATCTTGTCACAGTCAGCTCGCTCACTCGTAACACTGTGTTTTAATGGTGCATGTACTTTTTCACGAGTTCACACTTACTAATGATCAGAGAATAAAAATGATTAAGCGTATTTGGCGTGCTGTCCGGGGGAGGGCTCCGAGCTCGGAAATTGGGCCCGAACCCAGAGTACTCCCCCCGTATCTCTGTTTAGGAAGATAATTAGGCAAGTGTGAGGAGATGGGGTGGTGGAGGGATGCTGAGAACAGTCGAGGAATATGGGTGAGTCGACTGTGTGTTTTTATAGGCTTTGCTTGTGCTGATTGAGTGAACCAGTTGATTACTGATTGCTGACAGCTGGCTGACTTGATTGTTTGATCATTAGAACGTGATCCTCCCGAACCTTGTTAATGAAACATCAATTCACGAGTTCACACTTACTAATGATCAGAGAATAAAAATCGTTATGCGTATTTGGCGTGCTGTCCGGGGTAAGGGCTCCGAGCTCGGAAATTGGGCCCGAACCCAGAGTACTCCCCAAAAAGCAAAGTGAGAAAAGGACAGCCGCCTGCTCAAGAACCCCCGAAAAGAGCGCAGAGAATGGCGGGCTGGCGTTTTGAGGAGAGCCAGGTAGTTTTGGCTGGGAGAGCTTGCGGTGTCAAAACGAGAGGGTTCTTGTGGCAAAGGTCCCAGCATAGGTAAGCCTCACCAGTCCTGAAAGAAAAACATAGATTCTTTACTGGGAGGGTTAGTCTATGTCCACTGGGAATTCGATACTCGCTGGATGGAGGAGGAGATGAAGACGCTCGACCTCAGGGAGCTCTCGCTGAGTCCGTTGGGAGATCAATACTCGCAGGACGGAGAGAGAGGAGATATACATACTCGACCAGGAAGGCTATCTCCAGGTCCGCTGGGAGATCAATACTCGCTGGACAGAGAGAGAGGAGATGTACATACTCGACCGGGAAGGCTGTCTCTGGGTCCGCTGGGAGATCAATACTCGCTGGACAGAGGCTTGACCGGGAGGGCTCTCGCTGGGTCCGCTGGGAGATCAATACTCGCTGGATGGAGAAAGAATAAATATAAATATTTGACCAGGAAAGCTCTCGCTGTGTCCGCTGGGAGATCAATACTCGCTGGACGGAGAAATAATAGACGTAAACATTCGACCGGGAAGCTCTTGCTGTGTCCGCTAGGAGATCAATACTCGCTGGACGGAGAAAGAGGAGATATCATTACTCTACCGGGAAGGCTATCTCTGGGTCCGCTGGGAGATCAATACTCGCTGGATGGAGAAATAGACATGAATATTTGACCGGAAGAAACTCTCGCTGTGTCCGCTGGGGAGATCAATACTCGCTGGACGGAGAAATAGACATAAATTTTCGACCGGGAAAGCTCTCGCTGTGTCCGCTGGGAGATCAATAATTGATGGACGGAGAAATAATAGACATAACTTTTCAACCGGGAAAGCTCTCGCTGTGTCCGCTAGGAGATCAATACACGCTGGACGGAGAAAGAGGAGATGATAATTACTCGAACCGGGAAAGCTGTCTCTGAGTCTTCTCGGACATAGAAGCTCGACCAGGAAGGCTCTCGCTATGTCCTCTACTGGGAGATCAATATTTGCCGGATGAAGAAAGAAGGCATGGGTACTCTAAAATGTATTTTTTTTTTTTTTTTTTAACCGATGAGGATTTGGTGGGCTTTTTTGATATGGAAACGATTAGTTCTGATATAGGTTTGGAACGCGTCTGAGGACCATCTTCCAAGCGCTTGGATCTGTTGCTGAGAGAGGCCTTTTTGGGCTGCTGAGGTTGCTGCTCCAATGCGGAAGGAATGACTGGAGAAATTCTCTGCTGGGATGCCTGAAAGTTGAAGAACAGATTTTAGGTGTTTTTGGAACCAAAAGCGAGTCACGGGTTTGTTAGAATCGTCGATGAACAGGGGTTCGAGAGGGGATTTAGCATGAGAGTTTCTCAGTTGGAGGTAGGCTAGTATAGTTTGGAATGGTTGAATTGGTGACGAGAGGTTGAAAATATATATGAAGTGTCCTTTTTTGGTTTGGTCTGTTTTGCTTTGTTTAATCAGAAACGAGATTGTTTCGCTGTCAAGTACTGAGAGATCTGAGATGTTTGGGTGGATTTTTGGGTCGAATCTGGAAGTGATAGCCAGTTCAGAGCATCTTAGGAAACCGAAGCTCGTCCGCCTCTGGAGCCAGCATCCTGAATTTCTGAAACATAAAGCGAGACAAAGAGTCAGCAATTTGATTTTTTGACCCGGGGATGTGTTTGGCAATTAAGATAAATTGATCACATGCGGAAATCCAGATTAGACGTCTTAAAAGTGGCATTAGTGTGGGTGCATGGGAACGGCCTTTATTAATGCACTGGACTGTAGCTTCATTGTCACAATGCACTATGATGCTGCTAGCAGTCCATTCTTTCCCCCACAGGAAGGCTGCTACTACGAGAGGGTAGAGCTCGAATAAAGCAGAGGACTGAAGCGTGTCCTGTATTTGGGGGGGCCACGTAGATGCGAACCAGCGTCCTTGGTAGAACCCTCCAAAGCCAACAGAGGGGGCTGCATCTGTGAACAGCTGGATGTCGAGGGGGAGGAAATTAGATCCTTATAGAAAAAGGATAGGCCGTTCCACTGTTTAAGGAAAGTTATCCATAGCCCGAGTTCGTCGCGGCATGCTGAAGTTATGGAAATTGGATCCTCTAGTGCGTGGACTGAAGATGCGAGAGAGAGGAGATGAGAAATGAAAGGGCGGCCTTGTGGAATAATGCGCATGGCGAAGTTTAAGTGGCCGAGCATGGATAGGAGTTCGCGTTTGGAACACTTTGGACTGTCCGCGAGGGTAGATGAGATGAGGATTATCCTATCAATTTTCTCCTTGGGCAGGGAGGCCTGGAATCGAACCGAATCTAGATTAATGCCAAGGAACTCGATGGATGTGGCGGGACCCATGGTTTTTTCCTGGGCAATGGGGATTCCGAGCTCGGAAAAGACTTTTTGAACTGTGAGGATCTGGGCTGCTGGAATGGCGCTGGGAGGCGAAATTACTTAGAAAATCGTCCAGCAGGTGAATGAGGTGAGGAATTGCGTAATTGTTTGACAAGATCCAGCAAACGGCTTCAGATAGCATGTCGAA
Source organism: Hybognathus amarus (assembly GCA_030378365.1). Classification (NCBI taxonomy): domain Eukaryota; kingdom Metazoa; phylum Chordata; class Actinopteri; order Cypriniformes; family Leuciscidae; genus Hybognathus; species Hybognathus amarus. Next base: position 318,281 of record JAQIUQ010000493.1, read on the forward strand.
AATTTTGGGGCTGCTTTTGCATCCGAAAGTTAAGCGTACGGCGAAATAGAATTTCTCATGCCAGCGCACGCCGAATAAGTGCCATGAATCCGGGTGGATGGGCATCACTTTAAAAGCCGAAGTGATGTCAATTTTAGCGAGCCAGGCACCCCGGCCCACGATTTCTAATCAGGTCGACTGCGTGATCTACGTCGTGGTATTTGAGAGAAAATTTGTCGAGTGGGATCAGGCTGTTAATGCTTGGGAACAAAGATTTATGTGGAGCTGACAGATCGACTATGAGGCGTTTCTTACCTGAAAACTTTCTCGTAGCCACTCCAATGGGGCTAATGCGAAAATTTTTGAAAGGAGGCTCGTCGAAAGGGCCAATCATGAAGCCTGACTCGACTTCTTTTTTAATCAGGTTGTCTACCACGTCGGGCTCAGCGAGAGCCGATTGGAGATTATCGCAGATGATGTTTTGGGGGAGCGACAAACCACTCCAGGTTTAAAGCCGTGTTGTAGGCCAGACAGCAGATATTCGGTGAATTCAGAGTCTGGGTGGTGAGCTAGTTCGATGGAAAGGCGAGAAATATTCACAGGAGTCGATAAATAATTTCTAGATTTTTTATTGACATCTTTATACACAGGGCATACAGGACGGGCATGAGCACCGCCGCAAAAGCTGCATATGTGCAGGTACCGACAACGCTGCCTGGTGCATTTGCCAATGTTAAAATTGTTGCAAGGCTGTTTGTTGTCTGTGAGTGCTCTGGAGCTGAATTTATCCTCGTGAAGGTTGCTTGTCGCCGGTCTTGGTGTGTAGCTGGTGGATTTGACTGGTGCTGTTTCAGGGCGTGGAGAAACGTAAGGGTTAATTTGGGGGCACGATGTTGTGGGATGCGCTACTGATCTACAGACCGCGCAGGAAATATTCCTGCAGCCGAGGAAAACTCTGCTGTGCAAGTCAGTATCTAGTGCTCCCCAGTAAGGGCACTGGTTCCACTGAGAAACCCTGACGGCGCATTTTGCTGAAAAGAGTTTGTGGTAAGTGTAAAAGTGCCCTCCCCCGTAGGACAACGCGAGCTCGGCTATCAGCGCTAAATAGTCGTTCAGTTCGCGTCGCCTATGAGGGAAGGCTGAGCAAATGATGTCTGTGTAGTGGCTGAAAGCAATTGAAAACTCTGAAAAAGAAAGTAAACGTGACGAATGTGTATTTTGATTTTTTAAGGTGACTGAAAAATCCCCGCAGTCTAACTGACGGTTGGAATCGGATACGGGAAGCAGAGAAAGTAAATGTGAGAGATCTACATCCGCACCTGCCAGAATCTGTGCTCTGATGTTTTGAGTCACCGGGGGAGGCTCCAGAGCGACGGCGTTTGGTGGAACTGGCATCGGGGTAGCTGTGAAAAGAGAATATTGTGATTTGGTATTTAGAAGAGAGGTGGAAGGGAGAGAAGCCTGGGCTGCGACTGTCGGCGGAGGCAGCCTCACGCTTAGGTCGGCCTGTGGGGCTTGAGAAGGAAAATTAAGAAAAGCACCAGAAGGAAAAGGAGAAAATGGATGCGATGCCTGAGCCTGTGATGCAAGCAGAGGTGGTCTTGCGCTTGCTTGGGCTGCAGGCCACTGAAAAGGGGAGGGGTTTGCAGTAGTTGCAGGGAAATGGTGGAAAGTTTGAGCCTCCGCCGCTAGCGGAGGCAACCTCACGCTGAGCGTTTGCTACGGGAGCCGGAGGCCACTGCAGAGGAAAAGGGGTAGAAACGGCAGGAGGAAAAAGCTGGGAAGCGGAATGTGAGCCGGCGGGCCCAGCTGTGTATGGCGCTGCGGCGGGAGGCGCCGTGCTGAAAAGCTGAGGTGGAGCGGGAGACGAGTGAGGTCTCGTGGCGGTGGGATCTGGAGCGCGACCCAGGCTCGCAGAAATCCTGGCGCTCCGGGCCGAAAGCGCCAGGCAAACCGGACCTTGCACGGGAAGGTGGCGGAGTTGGGCGAGGCGAGTTCGGGGCCTCGCGAGAGTTTCCCGGCTGCTGGCCGCCTTGGAACCTGGGGTGGATCTAGGAGAGATGTTCGATGATTGCAAGGTAACATACATGTTGTAAAGTTGCACTTTAGTCATCTGCGCGAGGGCTGAAAATCTGAGTTTATCAGCGCTTGTCTCAGACTCAAGACGGTCCACTTTCCAATAGGTCGGAATCGTTGCACGGCCGAACGATAGGAGGACGCTGGGGAGGAAGCTGGAGTCTCCTCGCCGGTGGAGGTGAGGGTAAACCTCGGCGTCTTGGCGTGCGAGGAGTTGTTTGAACCGACCGGCGCCCACGAGATGAAACATGGGGCTCGGGAGCGGTATCAGGTGGAGAAGTTGTCCTGGGGCCAGCTGATGGCGGCGGAGCGTGGTTGAGCTCGTCATCGGACGGTGAAAGTTGCATTTGGGACATCTTTTTAGCGAAGCAGTACACCAAATGCTGAGAACAGTCGAGGAATATGGGTGAGTCGACTGTGTGTTTTTATAGGCTTTGCTTGTGCTGATTGAGTGAACCAGTTGATTACTGATTGCTGACAGCTGGCTGACTTGATTGTTTGATCATTAGAACGTGATCCTCCCGAACCTTGTTAATGAAACATCATTTAAATAACCATAACTTGCTCAATTTTCTACAGATTTTCGAAACGGTTTGCTTTGTTCTAAACGTCAGAGATGTAATCACTCATCTTACATCAGCTTGCCTGTGACAAGATGGCCGCCGGTGATGAGAATAAAGACTCTAGCCTTTATTATGGATATCTATGTGTAATACTGTATTCATAACCACATGCTTACAGTAAAAGAGTCTTGCTTCAGTCTTGCTCTCGTGTTTACCGTGATTTTTCCAACATGTGTGATATAAGAGGCAAAGTTTTGTAAATGTGTGTGAGCAGAGGAGACACAATGTAAGAGCACAGATCACTGGAGTGTGTGGTTTAAAGGGGTGATGAACTGAGAAATCACATTTGACATCTCAAGAGGTCATCATATTATAAGAATATCCTGTAAGTTTCAGAACTGAAAACGTCCTTGTTAGTCCAATAAAAGCTTTTATTGACACCAGCCTCAACAAACGACTTGTTTTTAAAAGTAGGGGAACTATGACGAAAACCCCACCCCCGCGAAGAAGAAGATCAACGCCTACTTCAACACGGCCACTTTAGCCCCGCCCACCGATTCACGTAATACACACATAGCTAAGTAACCTAACATAGATGCCTACCTCGTGATGACAAACCCGAGCTACCGAGCGATACAGAATATTTTGCAGTGCTGATTGTGGAAGAAGACAGTCGCTGCATAAGCTTCCTCTGGATTCCAATAGGACTGCATGATAAACTTTATTTTTAATGACGTTCCAGCAGATGAGGTAAAACATCGTCGTCTGTTCGCTTCATTTCACTGAGGATTGTTTTGTAGACAAGACTGGATTTGCAGACCGATTAAGAGTAAAGAACGGTGCTGTGTCGTCTATATTGGATCTGACAGGAATGGTGTAACACACGGACTCTGGGTCGAACATGTACGGGTCAATCACTCGCCATTTTTCAAAACAATTTCCCCCACGTGCACCGACGGGTGAGTCGAAACTCATTATAATATGCAAAACTGTTATCCACTTACAGCAGTGGGCGTTTACTTCCAAGTCTTCAGTGCGACACGCCCATAAAAACCGAACTAGGGTAGAAAATAGCCCATTACTTACTAATTTTGATGTTTTTGAATGCAAAATCCAAGTGAACATCATAAGTTGACCTCAGACAACAATATAATACAATATAAAAAAGCCAGTTCATGACCCCTTTAAGAGTGTGTGGTGCTTGGTTGGCCTATTATTAACTGTGCGCATGTTTTGTGAAGCCTAAGCTCTAACGTGTGTGTGTGTGTGTTACTGTCCCACAGAAGTCTGAGTGACGACTCTCCGCTCGGCCTGCGACGGATCCTCTCTCACTCCACAGACTCGCTGAACTTCAGGAACAGAGCCATGTCCATGGAGTCCCTCAATGATGAAGGTGCAGCTCCCCACACACACACACACACACACACACACACATGTACGCACCTGTAGTCCTCACACACACACACTCGTGTCCGCAGGAGAGCTGTACTACGCCTCGATGCTGGAGGAGCTGGAGCGGGACGGGAAGGACTTCAAGGTGGATTCCTGGAGTATGGCCGTGGACTCCTCGTACCTGCAGTCGCAGCGCAAAGACGTCATCAAGAGGCAAGACGTCATTTACGGTGAGACTCCGCCGACCCCGGGGCGCTGGACGCGTACACTGACGGTTCTGCCATGGGTTTGATGCACTGCGGATTTAAAGCAGTTCCGGTTTCTTTTAGGTAGTTCATTAGTCTCTAATTAGTCGTGTCCCCTGTTCGGTGGCCTTCCTCATGTGTTCAGTCTTCCTCAGCTCCGGGTTGGGAGTTATTTCTGCTCCACTCAAGCGAGGTAATCCAGTGAAAGTGTGGAATAAATGTACATTAAGGTGTAATTAGTCATATAAATGGGTTGTAATCATCATCTTCAAATCTGAAAAACAACAAAATACACAAACTTCTTACAGCCCAGACAGGAACACAGTGTCGGCTCAGATCCGACCCACATCCGGCACATGTGGACTCAGCACTTACCGGATGTGGGCCGGATCCTGTCTGGGATCCACATCTGACATCTTCTAACGCACGAGCACTGGCGTCTGGTTCTGCTCTTAGTAGTTATTCTGCTGTTTCTCACAGTAAAGGTGCAGTGTGTGATATATAGCAACTCTAGTGGTGAGGTTGTGAACTGCACCAAACAGAAGTTACGGTGGCCGACAGGAAGTGATGTCATTCGTCTGAGACTGCAGAGAGTAGACGGTTTAAGCGATGAGGTTACTTTACAAAGATAAATGAAGAATATTTACTTTATCTTCAGTAAAACGCTGTTATTGAGAATATTATTGTGACTTGTTCATCACTTTAGCAGCTTCTGATCACGAAGAACAACAGAGTGAGGAAACGCGTTTGTCCGTTCAGGGCCACCATAGAAACGTGGATATAAGCGGACCTGCGGTGTGTGTAGATAGAAACGCCTCATTCTGAGCTAATAAACACACAACGCTTCATTATGATCTTTATACACCACTAGAAACAGTTATGTATATGATATTGCATCTGTCAACAGATCCTCCTAAATATTACACACTGCTCCTTTAAAAGAAAGGATCACGCAGCATCATGTTTAGAAGCCGAAACTAAAGCACAGCCGTGAGTCGCGCGAGCTCAGCGTATAGGCAGCGGCCGCGGAGAACGTCTCCCACAGCGAGGCCCTCATCGGTGTGTGTCCTGTGTTGTGCAGAGCTGATCCAGACGGAGCTGAACCACGTGCGGACGCTGCGCATCATGGACGGGGTGTTCCGCAGAGGCATGATGGAGGAGGTGCTGATGGAGACGGGTGTAGTGAACACCATCTTCCCCTGCCTGGACCAGCTCCTGTCCATCCACTCCAGCTTCCTGAGCCAGCTCCTGCAGAGGAGGACCCACAGCCTGGCTCCCAGTAGCACTCGCAACTTCACCATACAGCGGCTGGGAGACATACTGGTGGACCAGGTGACCTGCTCACTCACCAGTCAGGGCTGCAACCAACACACAGATGACTGTTCAACCGAGATGATATGAAACCGCTTCACTAACTGTCTTTCAACACACAGTATCATTATCTCATTATCTCTGTCTTACAGTCATTCAGATGATCACTGAGACATAAGTGTAGAGTTTAGATATAAGCACTGATGTCTACAGTAGGGATAGAATACAGTAAATCACCTTTTCAAAGTAAATTGACTCTTCAAAGTCAATCAGTATCACAGATTGTGTGATACATCGTTACACCAGTAGGCGGAGAAAGCGCGGTTATTCAAGAGATTCATTCAAAAACATTGAATCACTGAAATCAAAACGATTTAAAAAAAAATTATAATTCAAATTAATGTTACATTTCTAATAGACTGCACTGCTGCAGTTAACATTTTGTCAGAACCTTTAGTAGATTACGTGTTGTTTTGTTAAATTATCTGTTCAGAATCATGGGAGAATCCCAATCTCTTTAAAAAATTTATTTATCTATCCATTTATCCAATTGTGCAGCTCCAGTTCCTCAGTTTTGAAGTCACAGTTTGGTTTTCATTACAGCAGGGAAAAACAAACAAACCTGAACAAACTGAACAAACAGTGCCTTTAATTAAAACCCAATATTGCTTAAACCACCTAATCATAACTCCTCCCCATATCTAATCATAACTCCTCCCACACCTAATCATAACTCCTCCCCATATCTAATCATAACTCCTCCCACACTTTATCCTAACTCCACCCCATATCTAATCATAACTCCTCCCCATATCTAATCATAACTCCTCCCACACTTTATCCTAACTCCACCCCATATCTAATCATAACTCCTCCCCATATCTAATCATAACTCCTCCCACATCGAATCCTAACTCCACCCCATATCTAATCATAACTCCTCCCACACTTTATCCTAACTCCACCCCCATTCCTAACTCCACCCCTTTTTCTTTTTTTCTTTATTCTTTTCATGAAAATGCATTATTTATACCAATCACATACAATTCATTTGAAATTAACTCCACCCCCATTCTTAACTCCATCCCTAATTATAACCCCTCTCACACCTAATTCTAACTCCACCCCTAATCATAACTCCTCCCCACCCCAATATCTAATCCTAACCCCTCCCCCACACCTAATCCTACCCATACTGGGGATTCAGGGGGTAATAATCTGGCGGGGTCACGACACCGCCACTCATTTCTTCCACAGTCTGAGCGTCTCTAACACATTTAAACGCCACTCATCTGACTGCAGGGCACCTTATCTGTAAGTGTATACTTCTCCATACTGCTCACAGAGAAGTTCTGCATGTCCAGCGTTTAAAACAAGACTATATTTATTGGGTCACATGATGCGTGCTCAACCCAAAGACAGTGAAGTATGCATAACCACAAGCATCTAGTGAAAGAACTGCACATACTACATTACGTGTGGTTCAGAGGAAGTGGATATTGATATGGGTAACAACAAAACACACAAATCCCTCATCAGTAACTGTTATTTACATTTATACATTTGGCAGACTGCTTTTTTATCACTTCATGCATTTCCTGGGAATCAACTATTCTGAGTCGTCAGTACGAAAGTAAGATATTGGAAAACATGATTTTAGGATTTCTGTGATATAAATATCAGGTCAGTTTAGAAATGTATTTTGAAGGGCCCTGAGGATCATTAAACAGGCACAGTGTTTTATATGTATCTGTCCTTTAGCAGTTTTATCAGATATAAACAGGGCCTCGTGCACAGTAACAGCTGACCAGGGCTCAGTTCAGAGTGTGTTCTGACATGAGTGTGTGTCGTGTGCATCAGTTCTCAGGTCAGAACGCAGAAGAGATGAGGAAGTGTTATGTTGAGTTCTGCAGTCGGCACCTGAAAGCAGTGAAACTCTACAAGGAGCTGCTGGCCCGGGACAAGCGCTTCCAGCAGTTCATACGGGTTAGAGAACACACACATGCGTCCGGCTCCGCTGTACTTCTGTGTGTGGAGTGTATTTGATGAAATGTATGTGTTTTCTGACGTCTGCTCTGCTGTCCTGTGAAGCGTGTGAGCAGAGGTTCTCTACTGCGCCGTCACGGAGTGCAGGAGTGTATCTTACTGGTCACGCAGCGCATCACTAAATACCCCGTGCTCATCCAGCGCATACTGGACAAAACACCAAAGGTCAGACTACATGTCAGTGTCATAATGGGCATCATGGCCAACAGTTCAGCATCAACACTAGGGTTGGGAATCAAAATTGTTTTCAATTCTGGAATCGGATACTTGTTATAAAAATGTAAAATTTCATATTTCAATTCCTCATATTGATTCCTTTGTGAGCATTTCAATATGACTTTTCAAGCAGAAGAGAGAGTTTTCAGTGTTGCAGGCGTGTAGCTCTTAAAGTTACAGCACTAATATTCCTGCCGTCTCTATAGACCTTATGTAGCCCCGCCCCTTTTCAGCGTTGCGCTTGTTGTCTTTTGCCTTCCGGTCTGTATTTTCACAGCGATCTTGCATTGGTTTACATCTGCTTTACAATGCTTTTGATAAACATTACAATGCTCATGATAACTTTTGTTAACTCTACAATAAGTAAATCCACTTTACCAGCTAATTACTCCTCGACAGCGATGCCATAGAAATGTACAGAGCGACCGCAAAACAGAAGTTCAAAGACAATATTCTAAAGATGACGGCGCCCATGTTTCTCTGGTGCATAAGGTCTATAATCACACAACACAAGACAAAGAGAAAATTCACTCATTCTTCACTGAATAACTTTTGTAACTATATTTGTAATGTATATTATATGTATAAAGTGCAGTGTTATTTTACATTTGATTAGTCTCTGTACCTGAAAATCTTAAAACACTGTCTATTTATTCGTTTGTTCAGTTGTGTCTGTGTTGCGATTTTTTATTCGTTTTTTTAAGAGTGCATTGTCTTTAATAATAATCTACATGTATATTAGTTAGGCTAGTGGTTATTTTATGTTTTTAAACCACAGGCAAACGCTCTTTGTGTGTTCTTTTGCCTGATAATTTTTGTTCATGATATTCAGCTACAATTAAATGTTTTACAATAAAACTAAATGTGAAAGATATCTAAGGTTTTTTTTGTTACATTTTCGGAATCAAAATTAGGAATCGATTAGAATTCGGAATCGATAAGCAAAATCAAAATTCGGAATCGTAAAAATTTAACCGATACCCAACCCTAATGAACCCTAAGTAATAGAGAACGAGGGCCTGAGCTCCTATCGACTGTAAATGGCCCTGTGTTTTCCTCGCTGATCTGAGAACAGACTGTATTTGGTTTGACAGGGAATGAAGAGGAGAGTAAGTCTCTGGCTCAGTCTCTGGCTCTGATCCGGGAGCTGTTGTGTTCAGTGGATCAGCAGGTTCAGGAGTTAGAGCCGAGCTCAGCGTCTGCAGGAGATCCAGTCACGTCTGGACCCGCGGCAGAGACTAAAGTAAAGGGCGGAGGAGTGTTTCGTGGAGGAGAGCTTCTGCGGCGTGGGCTCATTCATGAGGGATCTCTGCTGTGGAAGACTGCGCAGGGATCCAGACTCAAAGGTGCCATTATTACTGTTATACCATCATCCGGCAGACTCAAAGGTGCCATTATTACTGTTATACCATCATCCGGGCAGACTCAAAGGTGCCATTATTACTGTTATACCATCATCCGGCAGACTCAAAGGTGCCATTATTACTGTAATACCATCATCCGGCAGACTCAAAGGTGCTATTATTACTGTTATACCATCATCCGGCAGACTCAAAGGTGCTATTATTACTGTAATACCATCATCCTGCAGACTCAAAGGTGCCATTATTACTGTTATACCATCATCTGGCAGACTCAAAGGTGCCATTATTACTGTTATACCATCATCCGGCAGACTCAAAGGTGCCATTATTACTGTTATACCATCATCCGGCAGACTCAAAGGTGCCATTATTACTGTTATACCATCATCCGGCAGACTCAAAGGAGCCATTATTATTGTCATAAAATCATCTGTTAGACTCAAAGGTGACATTATTACTGTTATACCATCATCTGGCAGACTCAAAGGTGCCATTATTACTGTTATACCATCATCTGGCAGACTCAAAGGTGTCATTATTACTGTTATACCATCGTCTGTCAGACTCAAAGGTGCCATTATTACTGTTATACCATTGTCCGGCAGACTCAAAGGTGCCATTATTACTGTTATACCATCGTCTGGCATTCTCAAAGGTGCCATTATTACTGTTTTACCATCATCTGGCAGACTCAAAGGTGCCATTATTACTGTTATACCATCGTCTGTCAGACTCAAAGGTGCCATCATTACTGTTATACCATTGTCTGGCAGACTCAAAGGTGCCATTATTACTGTTATACCATCATCTGGCAGACTCAAAGTTGCCATTATTACTGTTATACCATCGTCCATCAGACTCAAATGTGCCATTATTACTGCTATACCGTCGTCCGGCAGACTCAAAGGTGCCATTATTACTGATATACTATCGTCCATCAGACTCAAAGGTGCCATTATTACTGTTATACCATCGTCCTGCAGACTCAAAGGTGCCATTATTATTGTTATACTATCGTCCATCAGATTGAAATGTGTCGATTATTACTGCTATACCATCATCCGGCAGACTCAAAGGTGCCATTATTACTGTTATACCATCGTCCAGCTGACTCAAAAGTGCCATTATTACTGTTATACCATCGTCCGGCAGACTCAAAGGTGCCATTATTACTGTTATACCATCATCGGGCAGACTCAAAGGTGCCATTATTACTGTTATACAATCATCCAGCAGACTCAAAGGTGCCATTATTACTGTTATACAATCATCCGGCTGACTCAAAGGTGCCATTATTACTGTTATACAATCATCCGGCAGACTCAAAGGTGCCATTATTACTGTTATACAATCGTCCAGCAGACTCAAAGGTGGCATTATTACTTTTGTACCATCTGTCGGAATACTCCATTCTGATTGGTTGGAAGGTGTAAAATAAAACCATTTAATGCACTGTTAGTTTAATCACCATTCTATATTAATGCGCTGTTCTCATTGAAGCACACACATACGTCACTCGCACACACAAACATTTAGGAGCACAGAAACTTTAGATCAATGCTGTTCTGTGATTTTTAGAAATAAGAGATTCGCCTCTGAATCACTACCTTGCTATTTTGACCATGCAAGGATCCAGAATCAAAGGTGCCGGCTGTGCTTATGCTTTTATCATTGCTATGAAGAATAGTCCCCTCCTTAAAATTAGTCCTGAATGAGGTGTGAAGATAAAAAACTCAAACTCGCCCTGAACAGCCAGTGTCAACACTACAGTAATAAACCAGTGCAAAGGGATTATTTGGAGATTTTTTTGCTGTCACTTAAATGGCTATAACTCTTGAACAGAATGAGATATGTTCATCAAAATTGGCACACATATGTATGAGATCAATCTGAGGTTGAAAATAAACATGACACTTGGCCACTCGGGGGCACTATAACAGAAAAAAACAGTGTCTATGAGAACATGAATTTATCTTGAAAAACATGGGTGTGAGTAAAATCATTGGGATCCAGATAGGTTTATCGATAACTCTGTGATTTTATCTGTATAGATGTGCAAGTTTTGTTAATGACGGACATCCTGGTGTTCATGCAAGAAAAAGACCAGAAGTTTATTTTCCCCTGTCTGGTGAGTCACAGCTTTCTATTGGCTGGCTATCAGTGGATTCTAATCATTTATCCCATGATCACACATCAAAATCAAGCTGACCAAATCTTGCGTTCTTCACAGGACAAGCCTGCAGTGCTGTGCCTTCAGAACCTGATTGTGAGGCATATAGCCAATCAGGAGCGAGGAATGTTCCTCATCAGCCACTCCACGCCTCCAGAGATGTACGAGCTCCACGCCGCCTCCAAAGACGACAGAAACACCTGGATGAAGATCATTCAGCAGACAGTGAGCAAGTCAGAGTCAACTCACTACTCCTCAACCCACACCTCAATGCCCCTCAGATATCTCTCCTCAGTCTCCGCCAAACGCCTCATCTGCTCTCTGTTCTCTTTACAGCTGTCCTTCACGAGAGGATTTCCCTCTGATTGAGACTGAGGACAAAGCTTTGCTGCGCAGACTCCGAGGTTTGAATCAACTAAACATGGTTTATTTCCCAGCACTGGTCTGTGTCTGTCGTCAGACCGCTCAGATTCATTTCATCACTCTCTCTCTCTCTCTCTCTAGCTGATATCCAGCAGAAGGACCGTGAGGTTCTGGAGCTGTTACAGGAGCGTGTGACGCTCTTCTCTGACTTGGCCGAGGTCACTGGAGGTCATACTGTTACCGTTCCCACAAACTCCAGGAATATATTCAGAGCAGAGACTCCCTCGGCTCCTCAGGCGGAGCGGCTGCTGAATGACGCCATTGTTGAGGGTAAGCAGAGGAGAGCTCAGAGAATACACAGCTTAGCAATGAAGACATTACGACTGCTCTCTTCTTTATGTCCCCCTTCAGTGGACAGGCTGAGTGAAGTGCTATTGGCCTCATGCATTGACCGGCCACAGTCCTGCAGACTCAATGGTGAACCGACAGAGGTACAATTCACCTCCAAAACAACAGGTACCTTGTTCATCTTAAGCAGACCTATTCTGCCCTCTAACACAGTCTTGATGTGTTTCAGGCTCTCCTAGATCAGGTTTTCCTGCTTGAATGTTGATTATTTCCTCATATTCTCCATTGTTGCGGCACCTCTCTTCCCAGTCTGTCAGTAACGCTCTGTTTATTTCCTGTCTCTATGAAGCCCCTCCTCCTGAAAAGCACACTGTGCTCTGATTGGTCTGTTGGAGCAGCGTGTTGTGATTGGTTGAGCACTTCGAGTGTGTTTGGGAAATGTCCAGTTTACCGTCAGTTTAACACACTACTGACTAACTCAACCAGGCCCCGCCCCTTTATTCTGCGCATGAATTATTATAATGAGGAATATTGCAAGTGATACTGCTTTCCTGTTTCAGTTTCTGGACTAAAATGAGTAATAATAGCATTGAACATTACAGTAGGATGGAAAGCCAGGCCCAAACCGCAATTATCAGATTTTTTAATTAATATATGTAAAAAGTAAGTAATTAAATGACGTAGTAATATAGAATGTCTACTATGCATAAATATAAGCAAATCCAAATCTTGTTTTGTTTATATTGGATTATATTCTCTCCAGTGGTGTGCATGTATCACACACTGAAGATATTAAGACTTCTCCATCTCTCATATTTTCAGCTGAAGGAACGATATCAGTGAACGGGACTCATGAAGTAAACGGTCCATCTAACAAGGTGAGGGTTTGACACATTACAGGAGACTTGAGTGGATATCGCAGTAAATACTGGATTGATTGATGTTTAATGGCTCTCACAGGACAGGAATGGGAACCAGCTGCAGGACAAGACTTTCAACGAGGTACGTCTTCAGGAAGCTCTTGCAGAGCGAGGTGTGTGTGAAGACCAGAGCAGAGATGACTGACGTGTTTGTGTTTCAGGAGGTGTGTCAGAGACTGGTGAACCTCAGCACTCAACTACACGCTCTACAGGTCAGTGCTTATCGACATCTAATAGTGAACTTTCACATTCAGCTGAGCGCTATTACTTACTCATTCATTAATTCATAGAGTTTCTTCTTAGTTAATAGTAGTTGCGACAATGTTAATTTGTTCCTGTGTAGTTATTTATTAAAGGGTTTGTTCACCTAAAAATGGAAATTCTGTCATTAATTACACAAAAAGTGTTCTCGTACGACCCAGAATCGCTGCGCTCTTACACTACGTGAAATCTCACGGCCCACAGAGAAGGAGATGAAGAGCTGAATAAAGTCGTTATTTTTGTTTGTTTTTTGCTTTGTCGCTTTCTCGTGTCAAGAGTGAAACTGACGCATGTAAAAGCAGAAGTTTGAAGCGAAATTTACGAGCGTCACGCGTGTCGGAATCAAAACCTGTTGGCGGCCATCTTTTTTTCTGTTGATCGAGAGAGTCACCGCTCTGACTCTGGAGAACAGAACAGTGGCGTGGGGATCATCGTCGCTGTATTTGTGTCCACCGGACCCTTCAGAGGCGAACCGTTTGCCGAGTTTCACCATTTGCTCGTTCCAGGAGCTGCGCTGGATGACGACGGCTGTCGGCGGTACTTCCGCCTGTCCCAAGGCCAGTTTGATGACCTGTTGTCCCGCATCGGATCACACTCGCCCTCATCCATCTAATCTAGCTGTCATTTATCTTTGTTTTGATGATAAATAGAGCCAGCCTCCAAAAGTTATTAACCTGTCCTGTGATTTTTTTCTCTCTCACGTCCAGACACGAACTTATGCACATGCATGTTGGTTGCCTTTACATCATAATAATATTTCATATAATCTAGATATGGAATAAATAACATTCAATACAAAATGAACATGTCTCGTTTATTGAAATAAAGTTTTAATTGATAAAATATTTGCTTTGTTGTGCATTAGAACCACACCAGGCATTTAGTCATATTACAAAATAATTTATTGAAGCGTCCAGATCCTTCACCACGTGACCGCAGCAAGCAGCTAGGCTCCTGATTGGTTAATGCAGCGCGAATTGACGCCAAAGCTCAGGTTTTTAAATTTGGGTGGCAGGCGCGAATTTACGTAAAACGTGTGAATGCACAAATACCATTAACTAAATCATTCACGCTTAACGCGGCAGATGCTCAATTCTCGCGAACGAGGTGTATTCGCGTCTACTGCGCCGCAGGATTCGCACGTAACGTGCTCTTTGCATTGACTTAACATTGAAATCACTCGCGCCTGACGTGCTATTCGCGTCTGCTGTGAACGCACCATAAAGATTGAGCCGCTGTAGTCACACGGACTATTTTAACGATGTCTTTACTAACTTTCTCGGCCGGCAAGTTTCAATAACAATAGAAGCCTATGGAGGAGTGATCCAGCTCTCAGATTTAATCACAAATATCTTCCTCTGTGTCCCGAAGATGAACGATAGTCTTACGGGGTTGAACAACAGGAGGGAGAGGAATCACTGACAGAGTTTACAGTTTGGGTGAACTATCGCTTTAATGAAGGAACAGTATTATAAAGTCTTACCCATTAATGTCATTATGAGAAGCTTAAAAACACATTTGTTTGATTACGAGACGGTGGCGAAGCATCTTTATCAAACTCTCTTTATCAAACTCTCTTTATCAAACTGTGTGTAGGCTGCGGTGATCCGGCAGGACTCGTTCCTGGAGGTGTACATGCAGAAGGACTCGAGCGTGTCCCATGAGCCTCTGCTGGAGCCGGCCGGGCCCGAACTGACCGAACTACAGCGCAAATACAACCTTCTGCAAGGAGAAGTGATGCGACTCCGGGCCGCCCAGAACCAGACGAACAACGGAGCGCCGGTTCAGAAACAGGAGCCGATGAAAGCCCAGGACACAGTGGATCAGTCGGACCCGGCGGACGACGGCAAGAAGGCCATGCCTCCTCGAGCAGACAGTCAGTGTTATTTTACATTTGATTCCAGTTTCTGTACCTGAAAATCTTAAAATACTGTTTATTTCAATCGTATCTTTGTTCAGTTGTGTCTATTCGTTGCGTTTGCTAATTTTTTATTAGACTGAGTGTTTACTTTTCCTTAATATTGCTCTACATTTATATTAGTTAGGCTAGTTGTTCTTCTATGGTGTTTTTAAACCACAGGCAAACACTCCTTGTGTTAGGGTGTACTCACACTAGGCATGGTTGCGCCCGAGTCCAACTGAACCGCGCTCTGGCCCACCTCTTCCAAGCGGGCCAGGGCCGACTAATCGAGCTGCGCCCGGGCACGGTTCGGAGCACTCACACCCTAAGTGTTCTTCAGCCTGATGATTTCTGGTCATGATATTTGGCTACAATTATATGTTTTGCAATAAGACTAAATGTGAACGATATCTAAAGTCTTTTTTTTACCTTATTGGAATCTGCAAGAATCAGAATCGGAATAGTAGGATAGGATATCCAACCATACTTATGCGCTTAATTTTTTATTCAATTAGACATCCATGTCTTTCAATTATAAACCATGGAAAGACATGCACATGATGCACAGCAACAAGCTTCCCAAACTGCGGTTTGCCAACACCTAGTGTTCTGTGGAGGAACTGCAACGGGGTTCATGAGTTGTGTTTGAGGAATCCCTGCCTCGGATATATTATCAAAGGCAATACAGATCACACACCCCTAATGCTTCACATGAACGGTGACATGAGATTATAGCATTAGATACACAGTTTATACTATTTATTTTTGCAAACTATCAGTACACGTTTCCATTCACCTATTTTTATGCTTTTTTGGATATTGTGTAAAAAATACTGCATGGAAATGCCAAGATGTGCATAGACACTAATAATGCGGATAAATAGCGTAGGCAGATCATTTATCTGATAAGAAGACATGCACATAAACTATGATGGAAACACATTTACTGAATAAATCTGTCAATGCACAGAAAAACCCTCAGCGTCAGCTGTGATTGGATAACTGGAGTAACCAGTGGACCAATGGCGTTGCAGCGTATCTAAAGTTGTTTTGGTGTTTCTGAAACGCCAGAGTCGGAGTGTGTGATCAGAGTGAGTGAGTGTAATTCCCTCCAGAAGCGTCTCACACACTCGAGTGTGTTCCTTAACACCAGAATCCAAACTGTCGTGTTTGCTGGCCTTTACTGTGTTTTGTCTGACGCTAGACACACATTCATTTATGATGACGCTTGACACACACTCGTTTATGATGGAGGGACAAGAGAAAGATTGCAGAAACAGTTATTACTCATATTAATTTCCCAGGAAGTGACGATTACGATGAAAACGCTGCTTTATTCTCAGATGTTTCAGTGATTATTCCATTTTTCTGCAAAAGTTAGATTGGTAACTGGAGCTTTCACATAGAAACAAGTAAAGCTGCACTGATTGACCTGTGATGTTTTCCTGTGCTCATGTTTTCAGATCTGCAGGATATTCCTGAGAGAGCGAGTGTGGGACCGAAGCTCACAGTTAACATCGGCTCGCTCAATCACACACTCACACTCAATCATAGTCACATGCTCACACTCGCTGTCACACACTCACTCAATCAGTCACACGCTCTCACGCTGTCAGTCACACACTCACTCAATCACAGTTACACACTCACACTCACTGTCAATCGCACACTCACACTCGCTGTCAATCACAGTCACACTCACACTCGCTGTCAATCACAGTCACACTCACACTCACTGTCAATCTCAGTCACACACTCACTCAATCACAGTCACACACTCACTCTCACTGTCAATCACAGTCACACTCACACTCACTGTCAATCACAGTCACACATTCACACTCGCTGTCAATCACAGTCACACACTCACAGTCGCTGTCAATCACAGTCACACTCACACTCGCTGTCAATCTCAGTCACACACTCACTCAATCACAGTCACACACTCACTCTCACTGTCAATCGCACACTCACACTCACTGTCAATCACAGTCACACACTCACACTCGCTGTCAATCTCAGTCACACACTCACACTACACTCGCTGTCCATCACAGTCACACTCACACTCGCTGTCAATCACACTCACACTCGCTGTCAATCACAGTCACACTCACACTCGCTGTCAATCACACTCACACTCACACTCGCTGTCAATCACAGTCACACTCACACGCGCTGTCAATCACAGTCACACACTCACTTCAATCACAGTCACACACTCACACTCGCTGTCAATCTCAGTCACACACTCACACTCGCTGTCAATCACAGTCACACACGCTGTCAACCACAGTCACACACTCACACTCGCTGTCAATCACAGTCACACTCGCTGTCAATCACAGTCACACACTCGCTGTCAATCACAGTCACACACTCACACTCGCTGTCAATCATCAGTCACACGCGCTGTCAACCACAGTCACACACTCACACTCGCTGTCAATCACAGTCACACTCGCTGTCAATCACAGTCACACACTCACACTCGCTGTCAATCAGCACACTCACACTCGCTGTCAATCACAGTCACACTCACACTCGCTGTCAATCACAGTCACACTCACACTCGCTGTCAATCTCAGTCACACACTCACATCAATCACCAGTCACACACTCACTCTCACTGTCAATCGCACACTCACACTCACTGTCAATCACAGTCACACACTCACACTCGCTGTCAATCTCAGTCACACACTCACACTCGCTGTCAATCACAGTCACACTCACACTCGCTGTCAATCACACTCACACTCGCTGTCAATCACAGTCACACACTCACACTCGCTGTCAATCACACTCACACTCGCTGTCAATCACACTCACACTCGCTGTCAATCTCAGTCACACATCACACTCGCTGTCAATCTCAGTCACACACTCACACTCGCTGTCCATCACAGTCACACTCACACTCGCTGTCAATCACACTCACACTCACACTCGCTGTCAATCACACTCACACTCACACTCGCTGTCAATCACAGTCACACTCACACGCGCTGTCAATCACAGTCACACACTCACTCAATCACAGTCACACACTCACACTCGCTGTCAATCTCAGTCACACACTCACACTCGCTGTCAATCACAGTCACACACGCTGTCAACCACAGTCACACACTCACACTCGCTGTCAATCACAGTCACACTCGCTGTCAATCACAGTCACAGTCACACTCACACGCGCTGTCAATCACAGTCACACACTCACACTCGCTGTCAATCACAGCTCACACTCGCTGTCAATCACACTCACACTCGCTGTCAATCACAGTCACACTCACACTCGCTGTCAATCACACTCACACTCACACTCGCTGTCAATCACACTCACACTCACACTCGCTGTCACATCACACTCACACTCGCTGTCAATCACAGTCACACTCACACTCGCTGTCAATCACAGTCACACTCACACTCGCTGTCAATCACAGTCACACACTCACACTCGCTGTCAATCTCAGTCACACACTCACACTCGCTGTCAATCACAGTCACACGCGCTGTCAATCACAGTCACACACTCACACTCGCTGTCAATCACAGTCACACACTCACACTCGCTGTCAATCTCAGTCACACACTCACACTCGCTGTCAATCACAGTCACACGCGCTGTCAATCACAGTCACACACTCACACTCGCTGTCAATCACAGTCACACTCGCTGTCAATCACAGTCACACTCACACGCGCTGTCAATCACAGTCACACACTCACTCAATCACAGTCACACTCACACTCACTGTCAATCACACACTCACACTCGCTGTCAATCACAGTCACACTCACTGTCAATCTCAGTCACACACTCACACTCGCTGTCAATCACAGTCACACACTCACTCAATCACAGTCACACTCACACTCGCTGTCAATCACAGTCACACTCGCTGTCAATCACAGTCACACACTCACTCAATCACAGTCACACTCACACTCGCTATCAATCACAGTCACACTCACTGTCAATCTCAGTCACACACTCACACTCGCTGTCAATCACAGTCACACACTCACACTCGCTGTCAATCACAGTCACACACTCACACTACTCGCTGTCAATCACAGTCACACGCGCTGTCAATCACAGTCACACACTCACACTCGCTGTCAATCACAGTCACACTCACTGTCAATCACAGTCACACACTCACACTCGCTGTCAATCACACAGTCACACTCGCTGTCAATCACAGTCACACTCGCTGTCAATCACAGTCACACTCACACTCACTGTCAATCACACACTCACACTCGCTGTCAATCACAGTCACACTCACACTCGCTGTCAATCACAGTCACACTCACACTCGCTGTCAATCTCAGTCACACACTCACACTCGCTGTCAATCACAGTCACACGCGCTGTCAATCACAGTCACACACTCACACTCGCTGTCAATCACAGTCACACTCACACTCGCTGTCAATCACAGTCACACACTCACTCAATCCAAGTCACAATCACACTCACTGTCAATCACACACTCACACTCGCTGTCAATCACAGTCACACTCACACTCGCTGTCAATCTCAATCACACACTCACACTCGCTGTCAATCACAGTCACACTCACACGCGCTGTAAATCACAGTCACACTCACACTCGCTGTCAATCACAGTCACACTCACACTCGCTGTCAATCACAGTCACACTCACACTCGCTGTCAATCACAGTCACACTCACACTCGCTGTCAATCACAGTCACACTCACACTCGCTGTCAATCACAGTCACACTCACACTCGCTGTCAGTCACAGTCACACTCACACTCGCTGTCAGTCACACACTCACACTCGCTGTAATCACAGTCACACTCACACGCGCTGTCAATCATCAGTCACACTCACACTCGCTGTCAATCACAGTCACACACTCACTCAATCACAGTCACAATCACACTCACTGTCAATCACACACTCACACTCGCTGTCAATCACAGTCACACTCACACTCGCTGTCAATCTCAATCACACACTCACACTCGCTGTCAATCACAGTCACACTCACACGCGCTGTAAATCACAGTCACACTCACACTCACACTCGCTGTCAATCACAGTCACACTCACACTCGCTGTCAATCACAGCTCACACTCGCTGTCAATCACATTCACACTCACACTCGCTGTCAATCACAGTCACACTCACACTCGCTGTCAATCACAGTCACACTCACACTCGCTGTCAATCACAGTCACACTCACACTCGCTGTCAATCACAGTCACACTCGCTGTCAATCACAGTCACACTCACACCGCTGTCAATCACAGTCACACTCACACTCGCTGTCAATCACAGTCACACTCACACTCGCTGTCAATCACAGTCACACTCACACTCGCTTTCAGTCACACACTCACACTCGCTGTCAGTCACACACTCACACTCGCTGTCAATCACACTCACACGCGCTGTCAATCACAGTCACACTCACACTCGCTGTCAATCACAGTCACACACTCACTCAATCACAGTCACACTCACACTCGCTGTCAATCACAGTCACACTCACACTCGCTGTCAATCACAGTCACACTCACACTCGCTGTCAATCTCAGTCACACACTCACACTCGCTGTCAATCACAGTCACACTCACACTCGCTGTCAATCACAGTCACACTCACTCACACTCGCTGTCAATCACAGTCACACTCACACTCGCTGTCAATCACAGTCACACTCACACGCTGTCAATCACAGTCACACTCACACTCGCTGTCAATCACAGTCACACTCACACTCGCTTTCAGTCACACACTCACACTCGCTGTCAGTCACACACTCACACTCGCTGTCAACTCACACTCACACGCGCTGTCAATCACAGTCACACTCACACGCGCTGTCAATCACAGTCACACTCACACTGCTGTCAATCAGTCACACTCACACTCGCTGTCAATCAGTCACACTCACACTCGCTGTCAATCACAGTCACACTCACTGTCAATCTCGGTCACACACTCACACTCGCTGTCAGTCACAGTCACACACTCACACTCGCTGTCAAAGCCACAGATATCTGCTATGGAGAGGATTATCATCTCTTTTCCATCGCTCTGCCAATAATGCTGGACAACCAATAGGATCAATCACACTCACTGTCAATAGAAAATGTGCTTCTGGTCACATGGCCAGAGTATATTGGCTGTTACGTAACACTACAGCTAGGTGGCGCTCAGAAACTACACCACAGTCAATATCCGTGGAAGAATCCGGATCTCTGAAGTTTTTTATTGAAACTCTGAACGGCTGTTTGTAATCCTGTAAATACTGTGTGTTCTGGAGAAGCCAGGCGTTTTATGAAGACTTATCCGGCATCGGAGTGTGTTCTGCTGGAAACAGGCGTAATGCATTTATATTAAACATCGTGTAGAACAAGTCTTTTTTAAAGATGTTTCCACATTTTACAGTTGCTATTTAAACGGTTTATGGTGTATTTTCTTTCTTTGATGAAAGGGCTTAATGAGTTAGAAATGAAGGAAACTTTATGGACTTTAGAACTTGTGTTTCCGGTTTAGCTGTATTATCATTATTGTCCATTATTATATTACTGGAAGGATGTGCTGAAAAACTGATATTATGGTAAAGTTGTAACACATTACATGCCCTGGTTATTAGGTAGAAACATGAATAGTTATAATAACGTCCACGGTTTACCTCTTATAAAGGGTTATAAATCAGCCAGGGTTTCAGCTGAAAGATATTAATGTTTATTGATAACGGAATGTATTGGAAAAATGATTGTGAATTCTTCTCTGGCCACTTGAAATCACACTAAAGCTTTGTCTAAAATCACTCTGGTGATATTGTCTATGTTTTCATGAATGTTTGAGGAAGAAGGCATCCTTTAAACTGCTGTTCAATCATTGTTTATAAATATATAGCATTTTTTATTTGTTTTTCATAGTACTGTGTGTTGAAATATATGGCTGTAATCATGTATTCTGCTTTGCATCTATATAAATTGCATTGATAATTGCTTTACTCCATTTCTTTATCTACACAACACATGAAGATCTTCGTTTTTTGCGTCTCAGACGATAACAATGATCTAGTGTATCAGTGTATCTCTGGAAAACAGGGTAACTGCAGTACTTCTAAATTAATCAGGTAACCTAGCTAGTTAGTTTTAGTTTGTTTATTCTATTTTAATACCCAATGTTAGCGAGTAGAGTTTTATTGTTGCTATTTTATTCTATTTTAATATCCAATGTTGGTGAGTAGAAAATCTAACCAGTCTTGACTTCTAATTTCCTTCTGAAGACTGCGGTGAAACCTGTAAAGAAACAAACCTTAAAAAACAAACAGTTTAAGACCTTTTTAATGTACTTTATGAGGAGAAGTGACTGAATTAAGGTTGTTATGATTGAAATGTCGCCCTTGCGTATGTTAAAACAAAGAACATCACGTTCACGGCCCTCGATTGGATGATTATCCATTTGAAAGTAATGAATAAATCATTTGATATGGAAATAGTTTCAGAGGATCTGGAATGCATTTGTGGTTTTCAAATGACAGGATTATTATTTTGGGCAAACTATTCCTTTATTATTGCTCTCACTCTTTTATTTATTCACTGTGTATAAATGTATGGGATTTTTTATACAGAAAATACAGAACAACAGTACAATCTAGAGGGTGTTTTACAGCAGTTTTGTCATATAACCTCTGAACAGGACTGTGAGAGAACAATGTGAGGAATATACTTATATTAAGTATATTTATATTAACCCTTTATATTACCTGAACTGAACCATGAAACTACTGTCTTTACAAAAATGTGTCTTCTTTGAAGTTTGCATCATCAGTTCAGTGTATTATGTCCCCGACTGTCCTCTGGAGCACCAGTAAAGTGAGCAGATGAGGAGCAGAAGTGTTGATTATGGTCAGATACTGAGATTTAAGGTCAGATGTTGAGGTTTAAGGTCAGATATTGAGGTTTAAGGAGGAGTGTGTTCATCTAGTGAGCGTGGACAGAATCTCCTCCAGCTGTTTCTCCAGACGCTCGTGTTCTCCGTTGTTCTGCAGGATCCAGTCGAACTCCACCCCTCGTCCAGACCGCACTCGGACTCGGCGTCGTCCACACCTGAGCAGGTGTACAGCAGTGTTAGGTACTCTCCAGCGCTCTCAGTCATTAATCATTTATAAGACGTGTGCCCAAAAACACTCAGACACTGTTGTGCTGCTCCTGATTTAGGGTTACTCTGAGCTATGTTGCTCTAAGTTTTTCATTGTTGTTATGCATGTTATATCTCAGTTTAATCTGCTTGTTCTGTAAAGCACTTTGGTCAGCCTAACTTAAACTACCTGTGGTGAACCTCCAGCCCCGCTGTGATCTGGTCTCCTCTGACGCCTCCACACGCACACACACACATCGATCGGGAAACTCCTGCCAGAACCACTCTACATCTGATCTCCTCCTGCAGTCGCTGACGATCTGAGGAAGAGTGTGTGTTACTGAGGTCACGTGACGACAGGAGAGGGAGTTACTGAGGTCACATGAGCTTAAGTAAGTTCAGTGTATGGTTCATTATTGTTTATCTACTGTAAAACTGATTATGATTATGTACCCAGACGGGTCGCGTGGCGTGTTGGACGGCCAGCCGGCAGAAGAAGCCCGAGTCCTGCTGTCTCCTCATCTCTCCCCAGCGGATCATCTCCACCCGATGCCTCTCCTTATACTGACCACAGCCCAGCAGCTCCTCGTAGTCCAGATCATGATCCTGAACACACACACACCTGTCAAACATCATGATCCTGAACACACACACACACACACCTGTCAAACATCATGATCCTATCATGATCCTGAACACACACACACACACCTGTCACAGTGTTTACACATTAAACTGAAATTAAAATTAGCACTGCACAAATCTGGATAAACTGTGAATCATGATTTTTTATTCACTTGTTTCATTACTGGATGATCTTTTGTGATAATATGAATGATAATTAGACAGAAATAATGACACTAATAATCATCGTACATCGAAGTGATTTGTGAAGGATCATGTGACACTGAAGACTGGAGTAATGATGATAAATTCAGCTTTGATCACATGGAATGAATTACACTTTACTATATATTCACATAGAAAACAGCTGATTTACATTCTACTAATATTTCACTATTTTTAATGTATTTCTGATCAAATATTGTAGATTTTATTAAGATTTTCATTCTGTAGATTTGATTCTTCAATAGATTTTCTGGTCTACGGATTGACCCCAGTTCTCCTGCACACCCTCTGATCATTCACATGAATTATGGGAGTGATATAATACAGGAGTAACTCGTTATTCTCCTCACCCTCGACTACTGAGATTGAGGAAACAAGAGGTCAGAGGTCAGAGTTTATTTACAGCAGCTTAGATTACAGCTTCAAAGAAGAAGCGACAGATCTTTCCTTCTATAATGTGATGTACTGATTATTGAAAAAGAAAAATATATAAGGTTCTGTGCGTGGCATGTGGGCGTGGCTCTCAATAGTGTATGCAGATGAGCGAGTGCATAAATGCCTGAAATATCGAATATGATACAAAACAATTCACAAATGCAAACTTTTTTTTAAGTTAAAACTGTTTAGCCTAAAGGTTATGATCACACATGTCAGGCTACAGGGTTGAAGAGTGTAGTATACCTGTGCATACTGCTGTTTGAGTGGCGCAGACAGTCGGAGTATACAGCACATCTCTGCAGTCAGCCTGCGATCACAACACCAGCATCAGCGTTCATTCAGCTCACCTGTGCGCGCGACACTAGAGCTCACCTGGGCGCGCGACACCGAACTCACCTGTGCTGAATCAAATCGGCCACATAATCCTTCCCTGACTTCCGCTTCCCACTGAATAACAGGATAATCCTCGGCTGCGAGTGTGTCATGACTGTGAACGCGTTCTTCACACTCATAAACACATGTTCAGTGTGAGGAACGACTGAATCTGACTTTACCGTAATGGACCAATGACACAGCCAACAAACCGCATAAACACGCTTCGATGCTGTTTTTGTTTTAGTTTTCTCACTCAGTTATGCTTTTTTAATTTTTTATTATGTTCTTTAAGACATCAGTGCATTTGTTTCTTTCACTGAAGGAAGTAGTGAATAGCAGAGTGATGTAATGTCTGTGTTCGTGATGTTAGGTGTAGTTACGGTGATCGCGCGAGTGTCACCCCATCACCTCACGGAGTATGTAGTGCTTAATATAGTCACATCATTTTAACGCTACATTATTTTTACTTCTATAGCACTAGAGACTCTTTAATAAAACAATAGTCTTAGATTATTAACGTATTTCTTCACTTTTTTTTCTGGCATCACTGACCCGGAAGTGAAACCAAACAAGCGGTCTCTGGATTTTGTTTATTTTCATTCACGGAACAAACAAAGGTGCCAACATGTTTACATACATGCGTGCTAACACTCAGACTAACTGGGTCTAATACATATACTATATCCTTCTAATATTTTATTTATTATTGAATATTATATTTAATTCACTTCATCGTCATATGGACTTTTTCCTCTTTGAAAGACGAACAGCTCATTTGATACGTTTTATCTTGTGCTTTAAATGCCAAGTGTCTGATTTTACACGCATAATAACGTAAAGATCTTGGTGAGTGCGTTATTTGAGCTCCCCGTGACCCGGAAGTGTTGGATCTGCCGCAGTGTTTTGGCGGCTTCTCCTCGGGTGTTTGTTTACCTGTGAGGTTCTGCGGATCTGGACTGGATGTGATGAACGGGAGCGCGAACACGCCTCTGGATAAAGAGGAGCACGTGCTGAAGCTCGGAGACAGTTTCGAGAAGAGACCCAAATCATCCTTCCACACCATCAGATGTAGGTTACACAAAAACACTTCTAATCTCAAGACCAGCCTTTAGCTTTAGCAGAGGAATAATAAACATCCAGCGCATGGATGTGATGTGACGTCATTGACAGCGGGGAAAATCAGACTGGTTTCATTTTAGCGCGATATTAACAGACATCTAAAAGAAAGCTAACCTGACTGCGGTCTTTTAATATTTTGGCCCTGATTAATTCCCATTAAAAAAAATAAACAATATTGGTAACACCTTGTTTAACATCAAGTCGCATGAAAGTTCATTTGCGAACAAGAACAGATGTAGGGCGGGGCTTGACTGTGTCCGTGTGCAGTTGATTGGCTGGTGGGATGGTTGTGGTTTGCTATTGGCTGATCTCATGTGAGTGACATGTTAAAGCCCGCCCTCTGTCAACAGAAAAGAGATGCTGCAAGAGGGACTGATTCTGATTGATAAACAATATTAACACAATAATGATGTGCACCGATCAATCATTTTTAATAAACACTGCAATATTCTGCTAAGAACTGATAAGAATGTAAAGGTGTACCTTGAAATGCAATGTAAGTTGCTTTGGATAAAAGCGTCTTCCAAATGCATAAATGTAGATTAACGTTCATAAACGTTCTGCGAATCCTGCGTTGAACTCTGAGAAGCAGCTCGTCAGATTTACAGAAAAGCCTGTTTGAATAACTATGACATTTTAAGCTGCACGGGTGAAACTAATAAAGAACTGTTTATTGCTTTGTAATACACACAATAATTTGCCATTTCTCCACACACAAAAAAACCTTTATCGTCAATAATGATTTTGTAATAATATCACAGCTGTGATGAGCTCTTGTTTTTAACATATTATTTACTTTAATGGAAAAGTAATAAATGTGATTAATGTGTCCAGAAATGTTCATATAAGACAGTTAATAACTTTTCATTTCAGTTTTCATGGATTGTAATTAGGGTTGGGTATCGTTTGAATTTCAACGATTATGATTCCAATAAAACAAAGAGAAACATTCCAACAAACATGCGCACGGGTCCAGTATACTGATACACACGAGGACAGAACACGTTGTTTTAAAGTCATATTGAATTGATTCCAGAATTGGAATAGAATTTCATTTCCCAGAATTGGGAATTCTCTAATTGTAGTGTCCCACATTATGTTTCGAGCCTGTTCGGTCTGTCGTCCTCAGATGACTTCAAGCCGGCGTCGATCGACACGTCGTGTGAAGGAGAGCTGCAGGTGGGCAAAGGCGAGGAGGTGACCATCACACTCCCACACATCCCGGTAAGAGTGTGTCCTGTGTGTGTGTTTGTGTGTGTGTGTGTGTGTGTGTGCTCACTCACTCTCGTCGGCAGGGGTCCACGCCGCCCATGACCGTCTTCAAGGGCAACAAGAGGCCGTATCAGAAGGACTGCGTGCTCATCATCAACCACGACACGGGCGAGTTCATGCTGGAGAAGCTCAGCAGCAGCATACAGGTCAAGAAGACCAGGTGGGTCCTTCATGTGTGGAGGTTATTAAAGACACATGCGGCACTCTCTCTGAATGACTGAAGCAGGTTTATTAGGCTGCTGTCACTTTAAGAGCTGCACGGAGCCATAATACTGATACACACGCGCTCAGTGTTAACATTCACTATAACCGACTATTTTGGTTAAAGGGGTCGTCGGATGCCCATTTTCCTCAAGTTGATGTGATTCTTTAGGGTGTTCATGTAAAGTTTGTAACATACTTTGGTTAGGATTCCTCAATGGTTGTGTAAAACAACACGCATTTACCTCCTCAAAAACAGCTCTGTTCACAGCGACCCGTGTAGATGATGATTGTGTGTGTGTTGGTCAGGGCCGAGGGCAGCAGATGAGGTGCTGATGATGATTGTGTGTGTGTGTGTGTCGGTCAGGGCCGAGGGCAGTAGTAAGGTCCAGGCTCGTCTGGATCAGCAGTTGGTGAGAGCGACTCCACTGACGGCTCAGTTTCGCACCCCACTCCGGCCAGCAGGGGGCGCTCAGGAGCTCGCCAGGCAAAGACAACCCTTCACCAGAGCCACAGCTGGACGAACATCAAGCGAGGTCAGACACACTCACTCAGCTCACACACACAAACACACACACACACACACACACACTCACACACACACACACACAGGGGTTGCTTGTGTTTTTAGAATTTAGGATTTTAGAATATGTAATGGAAAAGACTCTCAAGCTATCAGCTGGTCAGCGGTAACTGCACAAACCTATGGCAGAGCGTCTGCTTATAAAAGACTCTCAATTCACCATAGATTCAGGTTTATTGAATGAAGTGACGATCTACGGCCCGTCGCTCTTACTGAGACGAGCTGCTCTCTCTGTGAGACTTTGCTCTTATCTCTCCGCTCTCGGATCACGTTCTTCTCAGAACGCCTCATCCCTTGCGTTCTCCTGTTTCCTTTTCCTCGCCAAGCTTATCCACGTCCTGTCTGAAAGCAGTCGAGGGATGGAGAAGAATCGATTGGATGGAGATCTAAGGTGGCTCAGCTAAACCCTGCAGGATGACTTCAAGTGTCAGAGACCCCGGCCTAGAATTCTGCTGGACCCTGAACCTAGAAAGCAGTCCTGATCAATAGGGTTGGGTATCGTTTGAATTTGAACGATTCTGATTCCGATTCCTTGTTTCGATTCCGGTTCCTAACGATTCTCGATTCCTATTCTTTTAAGAGGCAGGGTCAAAAAAGTTTAGCTAACCTTGCTAACCAACGATCTTTCTGAAGGAAATACTCCTTCTGTCACAAATTTTGCATTTTGCAGAGATTTCGTTATTTTTAGAAAAGTGAAGCCACACTTTGGACCATCGACGTAAGCTACTCATGTTCGACTCGCACGGTTATGCCAACACTTCCGGTAGACGCTTCTTCATTGGTGTTGTTCAGCGGTTTCTTCTTCCGGTCGGCGGACTGTGAAAATCAAAACTAGGAATCGAAAATTCAACTTTTGAACGATTCTGGGAAAAACGAAAAGTTAGCCCCAGTTCCAATCAGATATTCGATTCTCATACCCAACCCTACTGATCAACAAGACAGGAAGAGGGGAGGGTTAATTCTCGCTGTGGCCTGACCATCCTCCAGAAAGCCCTGTGCTCCTCCAAATGCCCTGTTTAGTTCTGGCCAATTGAGCAAATGTTGCGATTGCGACCCCTGTCGACCGCTGTTATAACCAACAAGATAAAAAAACAAAAATATTTAGCAAAAGAGCCCTTTTCCTCTTCCACACCACACGAGTGTCGGTTCCCTGCTCAAATGTTATCCAACCCATAGCCAACCGGGCCGAGGCATGGAAAGCCATCCCTGGTGTGTCACAAGCACAGTAAAATGAGGCTACTCGCTCTAATTCACTCGCAATCCACCCGGCTTCGCGAGCATAGTCGACACTTCAGTGAAGAGCAATGTGTCTCGCATCCTCCGCACCGCAGTGGTGAGCTTACTGGGAAGGTAGAGGCAGTGTCAGGCTTCACTTCCTTGTTCCCAAAAAGAATTAGGGCATCAGGCCTATCCTAGATCTAAGGAATCTAAAGAAGGCCAAAAAGTGCAAGTTTTTACGAAGTGCATGGATGCAGCACTTTCCCCCTGAGACAGAAGGGAATGTGCATCTTGAACTGCCTTGATGACTAGCTCGTTCTGGCCCAGTCGGAGGTGTAACTGAGCGCTCTCAGATCTGTGCTCCTCAGGCTTTTGGAATGCCTTGGACTCAGAATAAACACAGCTAAGAGCTCACTTTTCCCCAGTCAGAGAATCTCCTTCCAGGGTTCTGTTATAGACTTGGCTCAAATGAGGGCATGTCTGTAAACGAGTGCGTTCAGGCTATACAGCGACTCGTGAGCCTGTTCAGAGTGGGGACCGAGCAGCCTCTCAGAACCTTTCAGAGGATGCTAGGCCTCACTGCCTCTGCGTCATCAGCACTGCTTCAAATGCACCCCCTGCAGTACTGGCTTAAACCACAGGTTCCCCCCTTAGGCATGGTGCTCAGGCCATCTCTAATTTTAAGGTGGACCACGGCTGCACCAAAGCCTTGGCCTCTTGGAAAAAAAACAGCTCAGGTCATAAAA
This sequence comes from Hybognathus amarus, assembly GCA_030378365.1. Classification (NCBI taxonomy): domain Eukaryota; kingdom Metazoa; phylum Chordata; class Actinopteri; order Cypriniformes; family Leuciscidae; genus Hybognathus; species Hybognathus amarus. The sequence continues at coordinate 348,384 of JAQIUQ010000493.1, forward strand.
AGGCTCAGGGAGGGCAGACACACAGTCCTAAGTGGCCCCTGATGGCGGACCCAACCTTGGTTCCCCGAGTTGATCCAGTTACCCCTGAGGGAAGACCTTCTTTCCCAGGCGAGCAGGACGATCTGACCCCCGTCCCAAACTATAGGCCCGCCATGTGTGGCCCCTCGACGGAAGCTTGCAGACCTCCCAGCGAGAGTCCTGAGCACAATTTGTCTACGAGTCGCCTCTTAAGTGGTCTGTGTTCTCTGGCTGCTGCCCAACCCGGAACCAGAAACTTGCTTTATTCGAAGTATCTCTGATACTTTCATTTCTCCAAGAGCTATTAGATGCAGGCCGTACCCCTTTCATGATCAAAGTCTACGTGGTGGCCATTGCAGCTTTCCATGCCCCAGTGGCCCGCCAGTCGATAGGCAAAAGCGAAATCTATTGGTGATAGATTTTATAACTTGGAAGTCCCTCTGCTTGCCTCAGTACGAGCCGGGTCCATCATCATTAGGGCCTTTGACCTATCGAGCCATCTCGAGGCATCATGTCAGACTTGACAGTCCTTGATTTGGACCCTTGTTCAAGCATCCCCACCTTGGGTCATTGAACAGGCCGTTCCGCTTAACATAGCACAGTGTGATTTAGATTGGTTCCCCAAAGTGTATAATTACGCAATATGCTCGATCGTTCGAAAGGGAACAACTTGGTTACTTACATAACCTCGGTTCCCTAAGATAAGGGAAGGTAACTATAGCGCAGACGACTCTGCGTTGGTCGCTTCAGTCGATAAACCTGAATCTATGGCGAAACGAGCGTCTTTTATATGCAGATGCCCCGCCCATTTTGGCGGGCTCTCAGCTCGGCGGGCTGTGCACCGATTGGTTTGCAGTTATGCCACTCTGCCATATGTTCGTGACCACCCAATAGCATGAGAGTAGTCTCTGAACTGTTATGGCTGTGCAGTAGCACTGTGTCTATTATACAAAAAGGAGTTCGTGTCTCCCGGAACGAACACGTCACAATATTCCTCATTTAAATAATTAATACGCAGAATAAAGTGGCAGAGCCTGATTAAGTTAGTTAGTGGTGTGTTAAACTGAGCGTTACTGTCAGACTGGGAAGAGAGGAGCTGTAACAATGGAGAATATGAGGAAATAATCAACATTCCTGTTCTAGTAGAGCCTGAAACTACAGTTTAAGATTGCAACGTGTGTGTGTGTGTGTCTCAGAGCTGCGGGCCGAGGTGGATGTGATCGAGCAGATGAGCAGCAGCTCTTCTTCCTCAGACTCGGGTAGCGGCGCTGAAGACAACAGCTCCGGCAGCGACTCCGAACCCGACACTCCGTCTCTCTCCCGGCGGGAACAACACAGACAACGGACTCAGCCAATCACAGGGCAGCAGCCAACTGATGAACACGCTTAGTAAGACTCACACACACTCGCACATGTCATGTGCTGCGTCCCAGTTCGCCTAATTGTACTACGCCTTAGAATGATGTACTCTGTTCTGTGAAGAAAAACAACATACTTTTGAGTGTGTAGCAAAAGAGTAGGCAGGTTTTGGGACTTGACTTAGTCAGCTTTAACAGCCCTGCGGCCTAGTATAAATGTTACAAATTATTAATTACTTATTATAGTTAAGTGAATCCTGTGACCGTAAACTGGCCTGTCAATCATCTTGTCACAGTTAAAATCCTCCACATCCAATTTAATTTAATTGAACTTCCTACCGTTTCTGAGAGAGATGTTGAAGCACGTCGATCTGCCAGTCGTGGTTCATTCATGCGGAGACTCTCTCGTGTGTTTGCAGTTTGAACATCATGATGTATTTAAGTGTTAATGGTTAAACGTATCTTCACAAAAGTTCACAATGCTGCTGCGGATGCCAGCACTGAATAAATACATTTTCCTCAGGTTAGATACTGATAATGAATCACTCAAACCCCTTTATCTAAACCTCTCTATATAAGCGCCGGACGCGCACATCCGCCATGTCTGTAGTTTAACATTTTCACTGTAGTATTTGTAGTTCTAATTCAATCACCTCATCCATTGCGCGATGGGTTGTGGGCAATTTAATAATATTATATTTAAAGTGTGTGTTCTTGTCCTCAGGAAACGATCTTCAGCTGAGTGAATCTGGCAGCGACAGCGACTGACACAGAGATCTGCTCTTCTGAACATCCGGATGCTAGAGAATGTTTTAAAGAATGTTAAATAACTATTAGATTTTATTTTATTGCAGAGGGACATTTTTGAACCGCTATGGTTGTGTAAGGATGTAATATTGTACCTTTGGCTGTTCAGTGTTTTTATGAAGTTTATTTTTCAGTGTTACACACGCACACACACACATATCATTTCGGCTCATCTTAGTTGGTTTTGTGTTTCTGTGACTTAAGACTCGTAATCCTTCATGTTGCATAAATATTTCGAATCGTTGTCGATACCAAAATCTGTGTATGTGATCATCTCTAGATATAAACTGCTTGTTTAACCAAACGCAAATGGTTGTAATGCGATGAATATTGTATATAGTGTGTGTCAGATAAAGACAAAAACAAGAGCAGTGTCAGCGAGTCTGAGTGATTTGACTCACAAACATTACAGCCCTTATATATAATAACGCATTATAAAATAATTTTACTGCATTAATTATCCACCTTATAATGCATTGAATACAACTTTAACAATCAGATTTTAAAAGTTTGAACAGAGACGGTTGTGTAAACGGGAGAATGATGTAATATTGTAGCTTTTGGTTTTTATGTTTTTTAAGTTCAACATGCTTGTTTATTGTTCAGTGTTACACACACACACACACACACACACACACACACACACACACACACACACACACACACACACACACACACACACACAGTGTGGAATCAGTGCAGACAGTGATATTTACTTTGCTTATTTTTGTTGTTGTTTGTTTCTGTGACTTAAGACTCACAATCATGTTACATGACATATTTCAAATCCTTGACATTACCAAAATCTGTGTATGTGATCATCTCTAGATATAAACTGCTTGTTTAACCAAATGCAAATGGTTGTAATGCGATAAATGTTGTATATAGTGTCTGTGTCAGATAAAGACAAAAACAAGAGCAGTGTCAGCGAGTCTGAGTGATTATTGACTCTCACAAACATTATAGCCTAATATATAATAATGCATTGTAACATAATTTTACTGCATTAATTATGCACCTTATAATGTATTGTATACGACTTTAACAAAGAGTACCATTTACAACATAAAGTTGTTGTAGATTAATTATATATGCTCCCTCCCTACTCCACTCCTGAAGTCCTGCCTCCACCTCACTAACCTCTTCAATTCCTCTTTGACCCTGAGATCTGTTGCCTCTGTTTTCAAAACTGCCGCTGTCACCCCAATCCTCAAAAACCTGGTCTGGATCCCTCTTCCCTTAACAACTACCGCCCAATTTCCACCCTCCCCCTTTCTGTCTAAAGCCCTGGAACGTATAGTCAAACCCATCTTCAATAACCAATTTGAACCTCTCCAATCTGGTTTTCGTCCCCTCCACAGTACCTCACCTCCGCTGACACCGGTTCCCTAAACATCCTTATTCTTCTTGACCTGAGTGCAGCCTTAGATACCGTGAGCCATAACTTCCTGCTCACCAGGCTTGGTATCGAAGGTTTGCCACTCCGTTCCTACCTTTCCAACAGATCCCACTTCATCTCTCTTCATAACCACACCTCTGCAACAGCCGCAGTCACCCACGGCGTTCCCCAAGGCTCCGTCCTCGGCCCCCTCCTCTTCATCATCTACATCCTCCCCTTGGTCAGATACTTTGTCACTTCAAACTAAAATTCCACTGTTATGCCGATGACACCCAGATCTACGTCAGCACCAAATCCCCCCACAATCCTCCCTCACCCACATCAACTCCTATCTGTCAGCTATTAAAACCTGGATCCAACACAACTTCCTCAAACTCAACAGCAATAAAACAGAATTCCTCCTCATAGGCTCCAAATCCACTCTCAGCCAAAGCAATAACATCACTCTCACCACTGACGACACCATTGTCTCCCCATCTCCCCAGGCCTGCAACCTCGGCGTGATTTTTGATTCAACCCTTTCCCTTGAACCTCACATCCGTCATATCATTAAAACCTTCTTTCACCTCCACAACGTGGCCAAAATCAGACCCTCACTCACCCTCAGCTGCTGAAAGACTCATTCACGCCTTCATCTCCACATGACTGGACTACTGCAACTCAGTACTCCTTGGTATCAGCTCAAACTACATGAAAAGACTCCAGCTGGTCCAGAATGCAGCCCGACTCATCACCCGCTCCAAATCCTGGCACCACTCCAGTCCTAAAACAACTACACTGGCCTCCCATTTCCCACCGGATCACATACTAAATCCTGGTCCTTACCTACAAAGCCATCCATCAGCTGGCCCCCTCATACCTCACTGACCTCCTCTCAACCCCTCACGGCCCCTCAGGTCCACCTCACCCGGTCTCTCTGCATCCACCAGTCCAAGCTCTGATGTTCTGGGGACAGAGCCTTTCCCAGGGCAGCTCCAGGCTCTGGAACCCCTCGCCCATGAGATCCGACACCTCCGAGTCCCTCACCATCCCGCCTAAAGACCCGTCTCTTCACCCCCACGCCCCTCCCATCTCTATGTGTGCCTGATATTTTTTTTATCTTGCTTATTCACCTGCCATATAGACCATTTCACAAGATGTTAACAACACTGGTCCAGAAACACTTCCTGTTTCAGTTTGCAACTGTTTTCTTTATTTCACATGTAAAGAAAACATCTTAAAGATGTTTGTTTATCTTTTTGATTCAGTTTTAAATGTTCTGTTGGTTGTATTTTATCCCAGCTTTTATGTAGTGTTAAAAAACTGAAACAGGAAGTGCTTCTGGACCAGTGTTGTTTACATCTTGTGAAATGGTCTATAAAGCGACTTTGTGTTCGAGAAAAGCGCTATACAAATTAAATGTATTATTATTATCAATTTATCTAAATCAGTTACCAGTATAAATCATATTTTCAACATTTGTTTGATTATTATTTAATAAATGTTTTACATACTGTTTCTGTAAATTAAACAATACATATGATTATGAATGACTGACATTGTTATGCTGAAGAATACATATATTTCTGTATGTATATTTCTATAAATACATAAGCGGGATAAATACATAATTGTTCAGAAAACAAAGTTTTTAATTATTATTTTATTGAGAACATTATATAAACAAAGAAGAAAACATTCACAATGTATAAAAACAAACGAAAAGAAAGAAGTAAAAAGTACAAGACTTTTAGTACAATATACTAAATATATTATATATACTTTTTTTTAGTAACTAATCAGAATAGATCACGAGACTTTTATTTTGATACGCGCCCGTGACTTCTCGTGACGTAGTTCCGGCAGCAGCGTCGCTCTCGGCACCATGACAACAGCGCGTCTCGAGTGAGGAGATGAGTTGAGCTGTTGTGTTTTACCTCACATTACTGAAGGAAACTCACTGCATTCATCACAGGTACAACATGACTTTATTCACCCTGCGCTACTGAGAGCAGCGTCACACACTTTATACAGCGAGAAGGGCAGTTTGAGCAGGAACGAACACACACATTCAGTAGAATCTCGACTCGGCTTATACTGTATATCATCTAGATGTGATTATGATTGTGTAATTAAACTTTCGCTGCTTTTGTTGTCCCTCCTGTTACAGTTGTGTGTATAGTCTGACTACTTCTGCACATATGGGCTCCATCAGAGATAATAGCCAGCCTGTGTAATTGTATGGTTAATGCACAGAAGCCTCTTGTGTTGGTCTGGATTAGCTGTGCTAGTTAAGCAGTCAGCAGTTAGTTAGCAAAGCTGCTTGGATGGCAGCCAATCAGACGCGACGCTGGGGTCACGTGACCCTCCTGTCAGCATCAGCTTCATCATATCTTGCCCTGTCCAGTAAAAGTCAGACAGACATAAATGTGTTCCCATCTACAGCTTTATATGATCAGATAGATTATCAGACTTCCCTGTAAGTCAGTATTTCCTCATATTCTCCATTGTTGCGGCTCCTCTCTTCCCAGTCTGTCAGTAACGCTCTGTTTACTTCCTGTCTCTATGAAGCCCCTCCTCCTGAAAACCACACTGTGCTCTGATTGGTTGGCTGGATCAGTGTGTTGTGATTGGTAGAGCGATTCGAGTGTGTTTAATGAAATGCCCGCCCCTTTCCATAACTGCCAGTTTAGCACACTACTAACTAGCTCAACCAGGCCCCGCCCCTTTATTCTGCGTATTAATTATTATAATGAGGAATATTTTGACGTGTTTGTTCCCGTAGAAACTCAAGACTACAGTGGAGGCGTTTCAGGAGTTCAGGAACACTGACACTGATATAGAGGAGCACTGGAGCTTTCTCATGATCACACACCAACACACACACTGAACACAGATGGATATAGAAACAAGATCAAAGCCTTTTTCTTGCTTCTATTAGAGTTGAAGAGTTAACAATATCTGTTATTGTTGCATTTATTTTCACAAACAAAAAAATGCCAAAACATTGAAAATGCGTTCGGCCATTACTCCAGACAGCGCTCCCAGTATGGCTGTAATCCCTCTGGGATCTTACATGTTTTAGAATCCGTGTAATATCGTCCTTAGATTCTGATTTAGAGAATTTTCTCATTTCTGAGATGGTAAGATTACTCGTTCTCCTTCCTCTAAAACAGCATTACTGTATGAACATATGATGAGGAGTGGCTTTAAACCTCAACAATGAGAACTCTGAGTGAATGCAGCGCAGGAAAACCTGAGGTCATTTCTTCAATAATACAGTACCAACACAGGAATCAGCTGAGAAGAAGAACAATACAAACTGAAAGTATATTAAATAGTCTCTTTCAGTGGACATGGCCTTGTCTCGCCTCAGTAATAAACATGTAGAATCTACTGTGCACGTGTGTGTGTACACGTGTGTGATCCTCTAGAGCTCGGAGGCATCTCCCCCAGCACCGGTTCCGACCCGATGCGACACACAGAACCATCAATGTGTGTGTTTATACGTGAGTGTTCTGCATGGAGATGTGATTGGTGCTCTCTGTTACAGGATGTCTCTGTTCAAGGCCCGTGATTGGTGGGCGTCGGTGCTGGGCGAGGGAGAGGAGTTCGATCAGGGCTGTCTGTGTGTCGGGGATGTGGATAACAGTGGAAGTGGATACGGTGAGTTACACCACCTGTTACCAGACGTAACACCACACCTTCCTTACTGGAGTGAAAATACACATACTACTGATCAAATATTACTCTGTTACAAGCAAAGGTACAGAAGCACTCATTTTTAAAGTACTTAAGTATCAAAAGTGGAAAGTAAATGTCAATGCATAGTTTTATAATTCCATTGTTGTGTGTAAAACAGTATCTTATGCCTCTGGAGCAGCTAGTGCTAATACAGCTAGCAGTCAGAGCTCTTAGAGTGTTATAAACCGAAATTAAACAACTGAACTGACATAAAAAGACAGCCATAATCATCTTCATTACGGCCGCATCTCTTCTGTAATGACTCTGGATGCCATATTGAATTGTATTTGAGAATGAGACTATGAGGAGTAGACGTTGTCACTGTATAATAAAGGTTTCAAAACTCACAACTTCTAAAGCTGTTATATGGAGTCTTCCCGGCCTCGTCCTCATCCCTGACTGAAGAGGTGTCATGTGATGTAGTGCGTACTGTGATGCTGAGTCTGCTCTGTTCCCCCTGTCCTCCAGATAAGATAGTGGTGGGCAGCTTCATGGGCATGCTGCGGATCTTCTCCCCGCGCGCGGCTGGAGCGCCGGAGCTGAGCGAGGCCGACGTGCAGCTGCTGGAGGTCCGGCTGCCCGAGCCCGTCCTGCAGGTGGAGCTGGGCAAGTTCGTCTCGTGAGTGTCACATCATCACACCCCTATCAACCGCGACCCGCTGGTTAACCGTCCGACACAGCCGGGTGGAGGATACTGACCCGTATCATGACATACACCACCATACACCACCTACTGAATTCAATTAAAGTTCATCCCCTTTCTGTAAAGTGTTTGAGGATAATTCACTGATGAGACGACATGCACATAAATCTCTCGATGAGCAGCAAGAAGCTCCAGTGAGTGTCCCTCAGCGCCAGCCGTGATTGGATATGGAGTAACAAGTGGACCAATGGCGACAAACACTCGTTTATGGTGACACTCGAACACACACTCGTTTACGGTGACGCTCGGCACACACACTCGTTTACGGTGACGTTCGACACACACTCATTTATGGTGACGCTCGACACACACTCGTTTACGGTGACGCTTCGACACACACTCGTTTAGGCGTGACAGTTCGACACACACTCGTTTACGGTGACGCTTCGAACACACACTCGTTTGGTGAGCAGCTCGCACACACACTGATTTACAGTGACGTTGACACACACGCTGATTTGCAGTGGCAGTTGAACACACGCTGATTTGCAAGTCGGCAGTTTTCAACGCACACGCTGATTTGCACAGTGCGCACGTTCAACACACGCTGATTGCCGTAGCGCTTAGGTCAGCGCACGCTGATTGCGAGTGACGTTCGGCACGCACACTGATTTGCAGGTGGCAGTTCGAACACACACTGATTTACGGTGAAGCTGGACACACTGATTTATGGTGGCAGCTTCAACACACGCTCGATTTGCGAGTCGCCTTGCGCACACGCTGATTTGCAGTGGCCGTTTGGACGCACACTGATTTATGGTGGCAGTTCGACACGCACTGATTGCAGTCGGCATTTCAGACACACGCTTGTTTATGGTGGCAGTTTGACGCACTCGATTTGCGAGTCGGCTTTGGCACACGCGCTGATTGTGCGAGTCGCAGCTTCGACGCACGCTTCAGTTTGCGACGTCGCGCTTCGACGCACGCTCGATTGTGGTCGAGTTTCGACGGCACGCTGGTTTATGGTGCAGCTGAACACACGCTGATTTGCGAGTCGCAGTTGTCGACGCACGCTGATTTCGGTGGCAGCATTCAACATACACTGATTTGCAATCCGCTTCGACACACGCTGATTTATGGTGGCAACTCGACACACGCTGATTTGCGAGTGGCAAGCTTGACACACACTGATTATGGTCGCATGCTCGACGCACGCTCGATTTGCGAGTCAGCCTTTCGACACTGATTTACGGTGGCAGCTCAACGCACGCTCTGATTTGCCAGTCGCCTGTCGACACACTGATTTGCAAGTCGCAGCTTTGCACGCACTGATTTGCCAGTGCGCATTACCCAACACACGCTCCGATTTACGCGTCGCAAGCTGGACGCGCTGATTTGCCGAGTGGCAGTTCGACGACACGCTCATTTGCAGTCGTTGGACGCACCGATTTATGGTGAGCAAACACACGCTTGTTTGAGTGGCGTTCGACGCACGCTCATTTATGGTGGCATTCAACGCACGCTCGATTTGCCAGTCGCAGCACACACGCTGATTTCCGGTGCAGTTTCGACACACGCTTCGATTTGCGACGCTCAACATACGCTCGATTTCGAGTCGCCATTCTCGACACACTGCATTATGGTCGCAGCTTCAACACACGCGCCGATTTGCGCGCAGCTTAGCGCACGCTCATTTGACGGTCACTGTCAACACACGCTACTCATTTGCGTAGCAGCTTCGACACACTGATTTGCGGTGGCAGTTTTCGACACACTGATTTGCAGTCGCCACGCTTCAACGCACACTCGATTTGCCGTGGCGCAGTTCAACACACCTCGATTTATGATCGACAACCAACACACGCTCGATTTGCCAGTCAGCGTTTGGACGCACTGATTTGCAAGTGGCGACCTGCAACGCACGCTCCTTTGCAGTCGCAGCTTTGACACACTCGATTTATGATGGCACGTTCAACACACGCTCGATTTGCCGAGTCGACGTTTCAACACACGCTCGATTTGCAGTCGCAAGTTTCGACACACTCGATTTATGGTGACGTTCAACACACACTCGTTTGCAGTGCACGCTTGACACACTCGTTTATGGGACGCTCAACACACACTCGTTTATGGTGCACGCTCGGCACACACTCGTTTACATTTTGCAGCAGTTTCTGGCTTTAATCTGAGTTCTTCTGTTTGCGTGTGTTTCGTGTTCTCTCGGGGTGTGTTGCAGTTGTTCGGAGTTGCTGCATCTGGCAGTGCTTCACCCCAGAAAGCTGTCGGTCTACGCTGTGTCAGGTTGGTTTTCTCCAGCTTACTCTAGGACACTCTTTACACATGATACCTTACAGTCTGTTCCCTGGTGCCGTGCGATATATCACAATACAAAAATGCAACAATATGTAGTTTTAACAATATCAAGTTTTCAGAGTTTTAGTGTCAGAACTACATTAAACTACTAAATATAATGTTGAATATAATGTATAATAATGCAGTGGGGGAATATTTGTGGGACTGAAAAATAGCAGATGTCTGATGTTACCAGTATAAAGTGGCCTTTATTATATTAAATATATCCAGTCAGTGACAGAGATCAAGCATATTCATCTACAATAATTCTGTTTTCAGCTTCAGAATCATGAATATTGTTATTCTGGAGTCTCTATTGTCCTGCGTTGGGTTTCAGAACCAAGTCCATCCTATTCATTTACACACACACTGTATCACCAAATCTAGCATTTTAATCAACAGGACATTTTTAGTTGACCTTAAAGCATGTATCTTGGAGTATCACAGTAATATTGTATGGTGAGTTCAGTGTTGTGAAGTGAGGGAATGGTTGCACCCCTCCTGTGATCTGATCTTCAGATGTGTGTGTGTGTGTGTGTGCTGCTGCTGGTTTGCTCAGGCACTGCTGGGAATGTTGAACACGGGGACCAGTATCAGCTGCGACTGGTTTATGAACACAACCTGCAGAGGACAGCTTGCAACATGACGTACGGCCCGTTTGGGGGTGTGACAGGTCAGTGATGTCATCTTTAGGGAAGCTTCATTTATAATGTTACCGTTATCGGTCTGACATGAAGATTTAGCCGATACATTAAAGCTGACGAATAATGTATTATTTCCTGCACTGAGACTCTTCTGACACACACTGTTAGATGATGGTTATGAACTGCTTGAAATATTATTGAAAATCACCTAAAAAAGGAAAATAAAGTTCAGTGTAACATGTGCAGCGCAAGCCTGTCATATCGGCTACATAACACTGTCATGAGAACATCATAATTCAATTCAAATGTATTTGTATGTGTTTCACAATACATATTGTTTCAAAGCAGCTTTACAGGCTTTTAATGGTGAGACTTTTGTTTTTGCAATCAGGCTCTAAAAAATGAAAGATTTGTCAGCCAATATATCGGTTTAAATATATAGAATAATCAGTATCGGGCGAGTTTTCATATCAGCGCATCTCTAGTCATCTTTATGACACGCACAATATCAGCCTCGGATTCAGAAACATTCGCTGGCATAGAGAGTTGTGTTCAGCTGATTAATTGTGGCTTTTTATATGAAACGTTCTCTCGTGAGATATAATTGGCCTCTCAAACTTTACAATATTAGAAAATATTCTGCCTTTTCAGATTTGACCTTTTATCCTTTCAATTCTGCCTTAAACAAGTCGTCAGTAATTCCAGTCTCACTTCCTGTTGTACATTTGCATAATGCCAGCCTGTGATCATCATAGGCTGAACAGCGTCTCTTAGCCCCGCCCTCAAACACTATAGTTGATCTGAGACTGGAAGAGTTCTGTTTTCTGCTGACAAAGCAAACCCACGCCATCGTTACTGTTCGTATCGCTGTGATCAAGAGCTGAGACTCGGATATGATAATGAGCGCTTGCTTTCTGACCAATCAGAGCTGAGCAACTCTCAGAGAGGCGGGGCTTAGAGAGGCTGAATCTTTCATCGAGACGTTTCAGACACTGAGGGTAAAGAGCCGGCCCGGTTCCCCAAAACGTTCTTATCTCTAAGTAGTTCTTAACCGTTTCCTTATCCTCTCTCCGTATGGCGTGATTCCCGACACGTTCCAACGCTAAGCATATCTTCTGCAAGCCACTCTTTCGTAAGGTTGGTCTGGACCATTTGTAGCGTTGTTTGAGCTCAGGACGCGAGTCACGGCCTCTGTGCAGTCTTCAGAAACCAGCGCAGACAGTCAGTCAGTCAGACTATGTTGACAATGTTGCGGCTCAACACTGATTTGATGTAATGGTGTAATGGAGATGAGCAATCAATGCCAGCTAACTCAGCGCCTCCACTGGGCTGCGCCTCTGTAACGCCGAGCGTAAGAGGAGTGTGTTAAGAAGCTTCCTAAGGGACAGATACAATATGTATTATATATTATTAAATGCTAAAATTAACTATTAATAAATGCCGTTCATTTTAACAAATGTAATTAACTTCTTGTAGAGTGTTCCCCACTGCTCCTCTGGTGGACGCATCTGTGCTCATGTTAGTCTCGATGGACATCGCTCGTAGCTTGTGTGTGTGAGATCTCTCCTGTGTGTGTGAAGAAAGCTGATTAAAGTCAACCTTCTATAAATATAACAGTGGCACAGGTGAGTTTAATAGGATTCAGGACTTACCTGTGTCTGTGCAGTTCCCCTCTCAGCCGCCAGAGGGCAGCACAGGCTCTCTGCTGGACATCATCAGCACACACACACACACGAGTGTGAACTGATGTGATGATGCCTAATTCAGCATATGTTGGTTTTGCAGCTTTTTTCATTCAAAATATATCCAACAATTCTTCTGTTTCCTGCTTAGTGACCATCTTTATGTATACCATACAAGAAAACAAATAGATAAATAGATATTTGGTAATAACTTTTAAACATATTTGATGTAATTGAGCCAGAGGTTTGACTTCTAACACAGCCAAGAGTGAGAGATATCACAGAACAAGCCAGGAAACATATGACATAAACACGATACACACACATGGATGTTCACGTCAGCTCTGCTGTTCTGTTGGATGCTGTGTTTATAATCAGAAACATTATTATCAGAAACATTAGTATCAGAAACATTATTATCAGAAACATTAGTATCAGAAACATTATTATCATAAACTGTAAAAGGTTTATATGATCATAAACTGTATAGATCTGACTGGATGAGCTGACTCAAGGCCATTGCAAAATGCAGACGAACTCACATCAAATGCCCAAAAGATATTTCTTAGTATATAGTCACATTTGGTGATGTTGTGAATATTATTATAATGTACACTACCGGTCAAAAAGTTTTACATCGGTAAGATTTTTTATGTTTTTTAAAGAAGTCTCTTCTGCTCACCAAGGCTGCAATTATTTGATAAAAAGTACGCAAAAAAAAAACAGCATTGTGAAATATTTTTACAATTTAAAATCTGTTTTCTATGTGAATATATAGTGAAGTGTAATTTATTCCTGTGATCAAAGCTGAATTTATCATCATTACTCCAGTCTTCAGAGTCACATGACCCTACAGAAGTTATTATAATATGATGCTCAAGAAACATTTATGATTATTATAAGTTTTTTACATTTTTATTTCAGGATTCTTTGATGAATAGAAAGTTCAAAAGAACAGAATTGATCTGAAATGGAAAGCTTTTGTAACATTAATCACTACCATTCTAAAGTTTGGGGTCAGTAAGGAATTATTTTTTTTTTGGGGGAAAGAAATTTGAAAATACTTCTATTCATCAAGGATCAGTTAAATTGATCAAATAGTTACAATAAAGACATTTATAATGTTAGAAAAGATTATAATTAATTAAATGCTGTTCTTTTGAACTTTCTATTCATCAAAGAATTTTGAGGGGAAATAGTACACGACTGTTTTCAACATTGAAAATAATAATTGATGTTTTTTGAGCATAAAATCAGCATATTAGAATGATTTCTGAAGGATCATGTGACACTGAAAACTGATGTGTAATCAGCAACAGTAATGATGTTGAAAATTCAGCTTTCAAATTACATTTTAAAATATATTAAAATAGAAAACAGTCATTTTAATTTGTCATAATATTTCACAATATTACTGTTTGTCATTTTTTTTCATCAAATAAAGCAGCCTTGGTGAGCAGAAGAGACTTCATTTAAAAACATAAAAAATCT
>JAQIUQ010000493.1:365000-473039 GCA_030378365.1 Hybognathus amarus
GTGACGTGTTCTGTTGTGTGTGATGCAGGTATGAGACTCTGGCTGTGGCCACAGACGCAGACACTCGACCAGACCCGGATCAGCAGAGCAAGAGCTCCGGGAAGAGGCTCACGTGTGTGTGTGTGTGTGTGTGCTTCTGTACCTGAGTCTGTGTGTGTGTGTGCTTCTGGATCTGTCTGTGAGTGTGTGTGTGCTTCTGGATGTGACTGTGTGTGTGTGTGTGTGTGTGTGTGCTTCTGTACCTGAGTCTGTGTGTGTGTCCAGGCGGAGTGGACACTGGTGTTAGGAGAAGAGGCTCTGGAGATCTGTGTCCCCAACACTTCTCCTCTGATGTCCTCCATCTTTGTGCTGGGCGAGAGGAACCTGTTCTCTCTGAAGGACAACGGTCAGATCCGCTTCATGAAGAAACTGGAGTACAACCCCAGCTGCTTCCTGCCCTACGCGTCAGGTGCGGCACACACGCACGCACTGCACGCACACGCACACACACACACACACACACACACACACACACAGTTTCAGAAATGCAGTATTCTCTTGTTCTCTTACAGTGGAGATTAAAGTCTTCACACCCTGTAAAACATGTTTTTGTGGTGTACATAAAAAAGACAAATCTTTAATAGTAGTAATAGTCTTAAAGGGGTAGTTGACCTGTCTGTGTGTACGTGTGTGTGTGTGTGTGTGTGAGTGTGTAATCCTCTGCTCTCTTCTGTCCTCAGTGTGTGAGGGGTCCACCAATGTGCTGGTGTGTAACCATAAGCAGACGCTGCTGGTGTACCAGGACACGACGCTGCAGTGGGCGGCTCAGCTGAGCTGTGTGCCGGTGGCCGTGCGCGTCGCCAGCTTCCCGTAAGACACCGCTCAATCCGGCCCCTCGGCCTCAATGGGACAATACACACCGCGGCTGAGAACGAGAAACATACAGTTCTCCGTATTGAGAGTTCACACCACAACTATAATGATAAAGATATGAGGAACGATAGCGCTGGGATTACTTTCAGAACGAGTTTCTTCCTGCTGTTCGAACAATAAAACACTGACAGCCAATCAGAATCCACTCGAATATAAAGGGCTCACACATTTTCCCATAATTCCCAGCCGGATATATATAAAGGACACCAGGAAAGGCCCTTTTACTGCTAGCGTCAGCGTCACGTCACCTCAGCTGATCCGCACCGCCGCACAGGGACATGGCCAAGGCAGTGGCGGCCGGCTCCGCCCACTTTGGGCTTCAGAAGCACTACGGGTGACGTCACGACACTACGAACATGTTGTACAGTCTATGAGGGTCGCAGAATGATGTCATCTCGTAACTCGGTGTCACACTGAAACATTCAAATAAAGCCGAATCACATAACGCTAAAAACGATTATTAGCTGTCATTCACTTCAGTCCATGACTTTTGTCACCGTGCTTTCGTTCTGTGATGGTGTGTGTCGAGCAGCATCCGGATGTTCACACTGAGAATAGATGCTGATACTGATCCATGAATCATCATGTCATGTGTGAACACGTTCCTCCAATCTGAGGAGCCAGGGTCGGTTCTCTGTGTGTGTGTGTGTGTGTGTGTGTGTGTGGGACGGTGTGCTCACAGTGGTTCTCATGCCACTGGTAACAGATGCGCCTGTGCAGCGAGTGTGTGTGTGTGTGTCCCGCACGGGTCACTCGCTCTCTCACAGTCTCTCTCCTGCTGGCCTCACATTAGAAGAGCATCTCTCAGCACCTTTTAAATGAGTGTCTCGCTTCACGTCTCCAGCACACACACACACACACCTACGCTTTCTCAAATTCACTGTATTGAAGATTAATAGGAACACACAACCCCGCGTAGTTAGCATAGCAGAACAAATGGGCTTATCAAGGGAGGAGAAAACACGGGGTCCAAACTAATGGTGTTGTGGTGGAGTTAGCAGAGGCGACCCAGATCTGATGCTTTCCCAAACACCTCTGCTGCGTTTAGATGGACTCATTCGGGGAACGGCCACTCAAAAACATTATTAGAGAGAAATAGACCTTCTGTGGACATAGAAAAAGTCTTCCATCTTTGAGTTCAGCTCATGAATAATGGGGGCAAAAACAATCTGTATTCGCTGTGGTTACATGTGTGTGTGTGTGTGTGTTGTGTGTGTGTGTAAGGGAGCTGAAGGGTGTGGTGGTGACGCTGAGCTCTGATGGACGTCTCCACTGCTCATACATGGGAACCGACCCGTCCTTCTTCACCGCACCCAAAGTGGAGGCGCGAGAGGTGAACTACGAGGAGCTGGACGGAGAGATGAAGCGGCTGCAGAAGCTCATCCGCGAGGCCTCCAAAACACAAGGTAGTGAACGCTCCACACACAGGCAAAGCTCAGAGCGAGACCAAACTCAGAGCCTGATCCAAGCAGAGCCTTTATGTGTTTATCCGAAGACTTTAGCAGAATGTAGTAATGCTTTCCACCTTTGAATTTGTGCATGTTTACTGCTAATGTTAGCGTGGCCGAGTGGGCCGGAGGAAAAGAGTTCTCATAACCTAACAATCACAATCGAAGTCCAGATTGACACAGTTTTAGGGAAAAGCCACAGCTGAATAAAAGTCTCACCACATCAACATTGATTTGTTTAGATGGAGCGAAAAAACTTTTTTGTTTTTCGTAAAAATAATGTTCATGTCTTAAAATATCTTGAATGTAACTCGACACCCTCACCTCATTTAATATGTGCGGTTCTATGAATATGCAAATGAGCCCTGCCTCCACTCACTCAGCTCACCACTGGTTGACGATCACACGTTGATCTGATTGGTTACAAGGTGGTTTGTGACGTCAGAAACACCAGCGATTTCAAAGCGTGTTTTTGAGACTGTCTTTGGTTCACTGCAGTTTTAAGGAGGAAATACTCAGCAATGCTGTCCACTTATCAACTTACACATGTGTGTGTTAAAGCGGATTAAAAACACCACATACACACATAAACAACATTAAAGCTGGATTTACACCACAGGGGACTTTAAGATTGTTCAAATTGAATGGTATACTGAAAAAGTAAACATAATCAATCATAGGGGCATTTATTATAAACAGCACTTATAATAAACACCTAGCCTAAACGAATTTAAAGGGTACCTATTATGGCATTTAAAATGTTCCTAATATTGTTCTGGGAGTCCCCAACAACAGTTTTACAAGCATGCAATGACAAAAAACCCTTTTGTTGTCTTATAATATGCATTTATTTTTACCTGATTTGCTCACCGACTCCCATATGAATCGTTTAGCGAGTCCTTTTTCCAAAACCCGCCTTTGCGTGACGCTAATCTGCGGTGATTGGTCAGATGACCTAGCCAAGTTGTGATTGGTATTCTCTGTGCAGAGTATGTCGGAATAAACTCGGTACTGATCCTTCCTTCAGTATCAGCCGGCTCGCGAATCCATACTTTATAGCATTTAGGTTTGTGAAGCAATCATCTTCAAAATGACGCGAACACAGAACAAGGTTTGGGCTATACTTGTGTGGTATACTTGTATATATGAACTGTAGCCACTTAGTCTTCAAATGCTCCTCTCCTGGCAGATGAAAAAAGTTCGCTTTTGCATCGCACTTCAAAACACAGCGTCTCGTCGACATGATTGTTTTCCGGTTTTCCCTGGCGTCTCAGAGCGCAATAAGTGGGCGTTTCTTATTCAAATAACTTGTCAAGTTGACGTCAACTAGACAAAGGAAAAGCATCGTTCGTTGAACGATTCATATCAGAGACTCAGAGTCGACTCTTACTTTTGAGAGACAATAACTTTGTATACGGTGAACTTTCATTTTTAAAACTTTGCAGGATGTTTTCGTTCACTTAGATCTATGTTACACACTACATGAAGGGCAATTTTCAAAACTCCATAATAGGTACCCTTTAAAGCGAGTAAAGATAAAAACTGAAACCACAAGATAAAACATGTCTGTCAGTTCTGAACCACTAATACCGACTGTTGTGTTGACCGATCTTACTCGTCTACAGAAATCTAAAAACATAAAGATAATTAATGATTTATGTAATCTTCAGCTTTTTTCTACTTTACTATATTAAAGGATGCGAATATAGGGATTAGATGAACAAACATGGCTCTGAGCTTCATGTGCACAACTGTTAAGTGTGTGTGTGTAACTGCAGTCTGGTTGCAGGGCGTTTGATGAGACTCAGATGTGCTGTAATGTTAGCAGTGCTGGATCTGACACATGTCTGTGAGCTTTGCATGATTGACGCTAATTGCGTTACAATAAATCAGATTGGAATATAAACTGGAGCTCATTTCAGATGATTAAAAAATACATCAAAAAACGTATATTCCGGAAAGTGTGTGTCCTGTCGTTGATCTGAAAGTGTGTTTGTGTGATGTTTGTGCAGATATCGTGCCGAGGGCCGAGACAGAAGAAGAGCTCAGTGTGACCGCTGTCGTCTCGCCTCAGCTCGACCAGCTCTCGGTACAAACACACTGTAACTCTCTATATGCTAATGCTAATGCCTGCAGGCTACAGCCAGACACACTTGACCACTTACACTGAACACACTTTATCAATCGTTCACACACAGTCAGCACAGATGAAGACACACTGTAGACGTCTATTACTTTCACATAAAAGAATTGATTTTATTATGTAATGTGTTTTTTCCAGAATGTGGACATCCTTAATGTCCCTGAGAGGGTTTATGTGTAGCTCAGTTCGACAGCTATACTTGTGCTTAACCTACAGTGAAGGAAACACACACCTTTCACTAACTAAAGCAATGTCACTTTATCATTGAGGCTCGTTTCCACCACAGAATAAAAAAATACAAAAAATAATTGAAACAGTTTAACATTTCAATATTTGTTTCAATTGGATTGTATTGCAAATTATTTCTCAGTGATTGAGTAAAAATTGTGAGACATAAACTCGAAATTGCAACAAAAAAAGATTTGTGAGAGTCATAATTACCCTTTTATGTTTTATCCTGTTGGAAATGAGCTTCCAAGCTTTTTTAAAAATATAATTATTTTATAAATAATCCTCCCTAATGTCTTTAGGCTAATCAAACCTTGACCATAAAACAACTACTTTATCAATTACTTTCCCAATGAAAGGTTTTGGCAGATTGATTAATCTTGCAGGAACAGACACTCAGTGTTCAGTCTCAGTCTTAGTCTCAGTGTTTAGTCTCAGTGTACAGTCTCAGTGTTCAGTCTCAGTGTTAAGTCTCAGTATCAGTGTTCAGTCTCAGTGTTCAGTCTCAGTGTTCAGTCTCAGTGTTCAGTCTCAGTGTTCAGTCTCAGTGTTCAGTCTCAGTGTTCAGTCTCAGTGTTTCAGTCTCAGTCTCAGTGTTCAGTCTCAGTGTTCAGTCTCAGTGTTCAGTCTCAGTGTACAGTCTCAGTGTTCAGTCTCAGTGTTCAGTCTCAGTGTTCAGTCTCAGTGTTCAGTCTCAGTGTTCAGTCTCAGTGTTCAGTCTCAGTGTTCAGTCTCAGTGTTCAGTCTCAGTGTTCAGTCTCAGTCTCAGTGTTCAGTCTCAGTCTCAGTGTACAGTCTCAGTCTCAGTGTACAGTCTCAGTGTACAGTCTCAGTGTTCAGTCTCAGTGTTCAGTCTCAGTCTCAGTGTTCAGTCTCAGTCTCAGTGTTCAGTCTCAGTGTTCAGTCTCAGTGTACAGTCTCAGTGTTCAGTCTCAGTGTTCAGTCTCAGTGTTCAGTCTCAGTGTTCAGTCTCAGTGTTCAGTCTCAGTCTCAGTGTTCAGTCTCAGTGTTCAGTCTCAGTCTCAGTGTTCAGTCTCGAGTGTTCAGTCTCAGTGTTCAGTCTCAGTCTCAGTGTTCAGTCTCAGTGTTCAGTCTCAGTGTTCAGTCTCAGTGTTCAGTCTCAGTGTTCAGTCTCAGTGTTCAGGTCTCAGTCTCAGTGTACAGTCTCAGTGTTCAGTCTCAGTGTTCAGTCTCAGTGTACAGTCTCAGTCTCAGTGTTCAGTCTCAGTGTTCAGTCTCAGTGTACAGTCTCAGTCTCAGTGTTCAGTCTCAGTGTACAGTCTCAGTGTTCAGTCTCAGTGTACAGTCTCAGTCTCAGTGTTCAGTCTCGGTCTCAGTGTTCAGTCTCAGTGTTCAGTCTCAGTGTACAGTCTCAGTCTCAGTGTTCAGTCTCAGTGTACAGTCTCAGTGTTCAGTCTCAGTGTTCAGTCTCAGTCTCAGTGTTCAGTCTCAGTGTTCAGTCTCAGTGTTCAGTCTCAGTGTTCAGTCTCAGTGTTCAGTCTCAGTGTTCAGTCTCAGTGTTCAGTCTCAGTGTTCAGTCTCAGTGTTCAGTCTCAGTGTTCAGTCTCAGTGTTCAGTCTCAGTCTCAGTGTTCAGTCTCAGTGTTCAGTCTCAGTGTTCAGTCTCAGTGTACAGTCTCAGTGTTCAGTCTCAGTGTTCAGTCTCAGTGTTCAGTCTCAGTGTTCAGTCTCAGTGTTCAGTCTCAGTGTTCAGTCTCAGTGTTCAGTCTCAGTGTACAGTCTCAGTGTTCAGTGTCAGTGTTCAGTCTCAGTGTTCAGTCTCAGTGTACAGTCTCAGTGTTCAGTCTCAGTGTTCAGTCTCAGTGTTCAGTCTCAGTGTTCAGTCTCAGTGTTCAGTCTCAGTGTTCAGTCTCAGTGTTCAGTCTCAGTGTTCAGTCTCAGTGTTCAGTCTCAGTGTTCAGTCGCAGTGTTCAGTCTCAGTGTACAGTCTCAGTGTACAGTCTCAGTGTACAGTCTCAGTGTTCAGTCTCAGTGTTCAGTCTCAGTGTTCAGTCTCAGTGTACAGTGTCAGTGTTCAGTGTCAGTGTTCAGTGTCAGTGTTCAGTGTCAGTGTTCAGTGTCAGTGTTCAGTCTTCAGTGTACAGTCTCAGTGTTCAGTCTCAGTGTTCAGTCTCAGTGTTCAGTCTCAGTGTTCAGTCTCAGTGTTCAGTCTCAGTGTTCAGTCTCAGTGTTCAGTCTCATTGTACAGTCTCAGTGTACAGTCTCAGTGTACAGTCTCAGTGTTCAGTCTCAGTGTACAGTCTCAGTGTTCAGTCTCAGTGTTCAGTCTCAGTGTTCAGTCTCAGTGTTCAGTCTCAGTGTACAGTCTCAGTGTTCAGTCTCAGTGTTCAGTCTCAGTGTACAGTCTCAGTGTTCAGTCTCAGTGTTCAGTCTCAGTGTTCAGTCTCAGTGTACAGTCTCAGTGTTCAGTCTCAGTGTTCAGTCTCAGTGTTCAGTCTCAGTGTTCAGTCTCAGTGTTCAGTCTCAGTGTTCAGTCTCAGTGTTCAGTCTCAGTGTTCAGTCTCAGTGTTCAGTCTCAGTGTTCAGTCTCAGTCTCAGTGTTCAGTCTCAGTGTTCAGTCTCAGTGCACACACTTCCTGCAGTATGCTTGAGTTGTGCTAATGCTCTCTTCTCTCCACAGTGTGCACTGATAGCGGAGATGAGCGGCCTGCCGGTTCCGTCTGTTTCCGTCCAGGTGAGCACCAGCTCTTCTGCCGTAGATCTGACCTCTGACCTCTTGTTGCACACATCACATCCTCTGGCCCGCCAGCTCACACTCACTCCAGACACCACAGGAGTCAAACGTCTGCGTTTTCATTTCCGCCCAAAATACTTTTCGGTGATTGTTTTACTCTCCACATGGCAGACTCTGGTTTTTTGAATGGCTGTGCTATATGACACCTTCATAATCATAAACAGGACACATGACATGAATATGAAGGAGGTTTATGCTTGTTTATGACTGTCATTAAGTGTCATTCGCTCAATGATGACATTTTTAATGCAAATATGACATTGTTTGAGATGTCTTTGTTATGACATCTTGACAGTACCAAGACAACATAAATTGTCATAAATATGTCATAATCATGATGTAGCAGATTAATTATTAAACTTAAGAAACTTTAGCTTTATGGGTGAACATTACATTAATCTTAATCTGATCTTGTGCGGATTTTTGTGTTCTTCTGCGTCCAGTCGCATGTCGAATCGGTGTGTGCGCTTCTTTCTCAGGTGATGATAAATAGTGTGTGTGTGTGCTTCTCTCTCAGGTGAGGATAAAGAGCCGCTCTGCTGTGGCGAGCCTGAAGATGACGGTGTGTGTTCAGCCTCCTCTGGCCGTCACACAGGACCAGTTCGTGTTGGACTCTATGGGTATGACCTTCCTTTCTCCCTGATACTGTCACACACACACACACACACACACACACACACACACACACACACACACACACACACACACATATTCACATCGATAAAAATGATAGATTTTTCTTTTATGCCAAATCTCATTAGGATATTAAGTAAAGATCATGTTCCATGAAGATAATTTATAAATGTCGTACTGTAAATATACACAATCGCACACACAAATGCACAACTGTAATTAAAGGAGATTCCCAATGTTTCATTTTTATTTTGCACCCCCAGATTTTCTAGTAGTTGTATCTCAGCCAAATATTGTCCTATCCTAACTAACCACACATTAATGGGAAGCGTATTTATTCAGCTTCAGTATGAAGTTTAAATCTCAGTTTCAGAAAATGTGCCCATGTGACTGGTGTTGTGGTCCAGGGTCACAGATGTGGAATTGCGCTCTCACACTAATGTAATCTGGCCCTTACTCTTTAGGAGTAGGAGAAAAAAATAATTGTATTAGGATATTGTGATATTATTTCAATACCAATTGTGAAAATCTTGCTGGTGTTCATGAAAGGAAGTAGATGTAGGTGTCCTGAGGAGGAGTGTTCAGTCACAGGAGAGCACACGCTGGAGAACGGTTGTGTTTCTCAGTCCTGATTAACTCATCAACTGTTTCCAAAACCACCGGCAGAATTTGAACAAGTTTTAACCGTACACCACGTGCTTCCTTTATCCTGTGATTTGTCGTTTTCTTCACAAATTCCTGCAGTTGTTCCATGACCCAGTGCAGCAGTGCTCCATAATGAGTATAAAATAAGGCCCACACTTTACACTAAGTTCATTAGTAAAGATTTGTTAACTACCTAGTTAACATGAACTACTGTAAGGATGAACAATACTTCTACAGGATTTATTCATCTTAAATAAAATACTAATTTCAACATTTACTAATATGTTATTAACATCAAAGGTTGTATTTGTTAACATTAGTTACTGCACTGTGAACTAACATGAACACACAACCAACAGCTGTATTTTATTAAGGGATAGTTCATCCAAACTGTAAACTCTGTCAGTGATTCCTCTCCCTCATGTTGTTCAACCCCGTCAGACTGTCGTTCATCTTCGGGACACAGAGGAAGATATTTGTGAGTAAATCTGAGAGCTGGATCACTCCTCCATAGGCTTCTTAAGGGATCGAAACTGGCCGGCCCAAAAGTTATTAAAGACATTGTTAAAATAGTCTGAGTGACTACAGCGGCTCAATCTTTAGTTTATCAAAGCAACGAGAACACTTTCTGTGCGCAAAAAACAGACAAATATAACGACTTTATTCGCTTCTGTGTTGTACGTCACACGTAAATATAAAATAAATATAAATATTTAAATATAAATAACACATTTTTCTCAAATGTATACATGCATGTGTGTGTATTTATATATGCTAAATAATTATACACAGCACACACACATATAGTATGAAAACACAAACTTTGATGGTGTACGTGATTGATGGAGCGCTGGTATTGCTGAGGTGTTTGGACAGAGTTGTGAGCGTGACCCAGATCACCGGTGGACGTGTAAGTGCTGAGATGGCAGGACTCAATGCTGCCCTAAAGGTCACACACACCCCTGTAATCCTCACAACACACACTCACGCTGCTTTTGTCCAGGGAATTCCTGTCTAAGTGCTTCTGTGTTGTGTGTGTTCTGTGTGTAATGCGTGTGCTGGATTCCAGCGCTGGGCTACTGTCAGCGCAGGTCAAGAGAGGTCAGCACAAATGGCCCTAGTTTAACCACCTAAATGCTAGACCGGTTTAAAGAGGGCGTCACGCTTTCTGCCGGCTAGTGTTTGCCCACGGCACTCAGAGAGAGGAGATCTTTTAAAGCACATAGAAAGTGCTGTCGTCCGATGAGCTGATAGGAGCTCAGACTGAGAGAGTGTGTGTGAGTGACAGTCAGACGTGTGTGTGTGTGTGCTGGTGGGCCAGACACTTAATCTAAGTGCTCAGCAATCAGGCATTACTGCGGTTCAGTCACCTGTGTGAACACACACAACACTACACATGAAGCAGATCACCTTACTAGACCACACAAACCCACTCAACTGACGAGAAGTCACTGTTATCCACTGACTCCAGTGCATTTTAAAAGGGACCTATCAAGAAAATCTGAGTTTCTTTATGTGTAAGTGCTATAATCGAGTCCCAGTGCTTCTACCAACCCAGAACATATGAAAAGTGAAACCCAGTAACTCTGTTCTGGTCTTTCTCTGAGAGCATGTTAAACAATAAACCGATCAGATTTCACTCTCCTTCTGCCGTATGAAGAGGATCTTATTATAATATTACCGGCACTTAATCTGAACGTTTATAATATTACCGGCACTTAATCTGCATGTTTATAATGTTAGCGGACCTTAATCTGAACGTTTATAATATTCAGCGGACCATAATCTGAACGTTTATAATATTAGCGGCCCTTAATCTGAACGTTTATAATATTCACGGACCTTAATCTGCACGTTTATAATATTCAGCGGACCTTAATACTGCACGTTTATAATATTCAGCGGCCCTTAATCTACACGTTTATAATATTAGCGGCCCTTAATCTACACGTTTATAATATTAGCGGCTCTTAATCTGAACGTTTATAATATTACCGGCCCTTAATCTGAACGTTTATAATATTACCGGCCCTTAATCTGCACGTTTATAATATTAGCGGCCCTTAATCTGCATGTTTATAATATTACCGGCCCTTAATCTGCACGTTTATAATATTCAGCGGCCCTTAATCTGAACGTTTATAATATTCAGCGGACCTTAAACTGCACGTTTGTAATATTAGCGGCCCTTAATCTGCATGTTTATAATATTACCGGCCCTTAATCTGAACGTTTATAATATTAGCGGCCCTTAATCTGAACGTTTATAATATTAGCGGACCTTAAACTGCATGTTTATAATGTTCAGCGGACCTTAATACTGCACGTTTATAATATTAGCGGCCCTTAATCTGAAAGTTTATAATATTAGCGGCCCTTAATCTGCACATTTATAATATTAGCGGCCCTTAATCTGCATGTTTATAATATTAGCGGCTCTTAATCTGCACGTTTGTAATATTACCGGCCCTTAATCTGCACGTTTATTATATTAGCGGCACTTAATCTGAACGTTTATAATATTACCGGCACTTAATCTGCATGTTTATAATGTTCAGCGGCCCTTAATCTGCACGTTTATAATGTTCAGCGGCCCTTAATCTGCACGTTTATAATGCTAGCGGCCCTTAATCTGCACGTTTATAATATTCAGCGGCCCTTAATCTACACGTTTATAATATTAGCGGCCCTTAATCTGAACGTTTATAATATTACCGGCCCTTAATCTGCACGTTTATAATATTAGCGGCCCTTAATCTGCATGTTTATAATATTACCGGCCCTTAATCTGAACGTTTATAATATTCAGCGGCCCTTAATCTGCATGTTTATAATATTAGCGGACCTTAATCTGCACGTTTATAATATTAGCGGACCTTAATCTGAACGTTTATAATATTATCGGACCATAATCTGAACGTTTATAATATTAGCGGACCTTAATCTGCACGTTTATAATATTAGCGGACCTTAATCTGCCCGTTATAATATTAGCGGAACTTAATCTGCACGTCTATAATATTAGCGGCCCTTAATCTGCTCGTTTATAATATCAGCGGCCCTTAATCTGACACGTTTATAATATTAGCGGCTCTTAATCTGAACGTTTATAATATTACCGGCCCTTAATCTGAACGTTTATAATATTACCGGCCCTTAATCTGCACGTTTATAATATTCAGCGGCCCTTTATCTGCATGTTTATAATATTACCGGCCCTTAATCTGAACGTTTATAATATTAGCGGCCCTTAGTCTGAACGTTTATAATATTAGCGGACCTTAAACTGCACGTTTGTAATATTAGCGGCCCTTAATCTGCATGTTTATAATATTACCGGCCCTTAATCTGAACGTTTATAATATTCAGCGGCCCTTAATCTAAACGTTTAGAATATTAGCGGACCTTAAACTGCATGTTTATAATCTTCAGCGGACCTTAATCTGCACGTTTATAATATTAGCGGCCCTTAATCTGAAAGTTTATAATATTAGCAACCCTTAATCTGCACATTTATAATATTCAGCGGCCCTTAATCTGCATGTTTATAATATTAGCGGCTCTTAATCTGCACGTTTGTAATATTACCGGCCCTTAATCTGCACGTTTATTATATTCACGGCCCTTAATCTGCATGTTTATAATATTAGCGGCTCTTAATCTACACGTTTATAATATTAGCGGCCCTTAATCTGCACGTTTATAATATTACCGGCCCTTAATCTGCACGTTTATAATATTACGCGGCCCTTAATCTACACGTTTATAATATTAGTGGACATTAATCTGCACGTTTATAATATTAGCGGACCTTAATCTGCACGTTTATAATATTCAGCGGCCCTTAATCTGAACGTTTATAATATTAGCGGCCCTTAATCTGCATGTTTATAATATTAGCGGCTCTTAATCTGCACGTTTATAATATTAACGACCCTTAATCTGCACGTTTATAATATTAGCGGCCCTTAATCTGCACGTTTATAATATTAGTGGACCTTAATCTGCACGTTTATAACATCAGCGGCCCTTAATCTGCACGTTTATAATATTAGCGGCCCTTAATCTGAACGTTTATAATATTAGCGGCCCTTAATCTGCACGTTTATAATATTAGCGGCCCTTAATCTGCACGTTTATAATATTAGCGGCCCTTAATCTGCACGTCTATAATATTAGCGGACCTTAATCTGCACGTTTATACATATCAGCGGACCTTAATCTGCACGTTTAGACATTCAGCGGCACCTTAATCTGCACGTTTACAATATCAGCGGCCCTTAATCTGCGACGTTAGAATATTAGCGGACCTTAATCTACACGTTTATAATATTAGCGGACCTTAATCTGCACGTTTAAATATTAGCGGCCCTTAATCTGCACGTTTTAACATATCAGCGGCACTTAATCTACACGTTTATAATATCAGCGGCCCTTAATCTGCACGTTTATAATATTAGCGGCCCTTAATCTGCACGTCTATAATATTAGCGGCCCTTAATCTGCACGTTTATAATATTAGCGGCCCTTAATCTACACGTTTATAATATTAGCGACCCTTAATCTGCACGTTTATAATATTAGCAGCCTTTAATCTGCACGTTTATAATGTCACTGGCTCGCCCTTAATCTTACACGTTTATAATGTCACCGGCCCTTAATCTGCACGTTTATAATATTAGCAGTCCTTAATCTACACGTTTATAATGTCACCGGCCCTTAATCTACACGTTTACACACACCACCCGACTATTTTTTATTTTACATTGAAATATTACAATAGTTATATTTTATTTAGTTTTACTTCAATTTTTTTTGTATTTTAGCATTATTTAGTATAATGTATTATTAAAATTATTATTTTATAGTATTGAAATATAATTATAAAATCTTTGGCCAATATGTGCAAAAAAAGTACATCATACGTGGAGATTTTTGCAATCAGATTTCTTAAAATCAATTTGAGACAGTGAATTACTATTATTATATTTCTTAAATATGTTCTTTAATTTACATTAAAATATTCCAATATTTATTTTGTATATATACATTAATTATAATAAATATATATACATTTATATATTTTTAGCATTTTATAGTACTGTACCTGAAGTTAAAAAAAATTGCGATGTGTTGTGTGTTTGATGTGTGTGTTTGCTGTTGTATGTTTGTGTGTTGATGGTGTGTGTTTGATGTGTGTGTTTGCTGTTGTGTGTTTGATGTGTGTGTTTGCTGTTGTGTGTTTGATGTGTGTGTTTGTGTGTGTTTGATGTGTGTTTTTGCTGTGGTGTGTTTGCTGTTGTGTGTTTGCTTTTGTGTGTTTTATGTGTGTGTTTGCTGTTGTGTGTTTGATGTGCGTGTTTGATGTGCGTGTTTTATGTGTGTGTTTGCTGTTGTGTGTTTGATGTGCGTGTTTGATGTGCGTGTTTATGTGCGTGTTTGCTGTTGTGTGTTTGCTGTTGTGTGTTTGCTGTTGTGTGTTTGCTGTTGTGTGTTTGCTGTTGTGTGTTTGATGTGTGTGTTTGCTGTTGTGTGTTTGCTGTTGTGTGTTTGATGTGCGTGTTTGATGTGCGTGTTTGATGTGCGTGTTTGATGTGCGTGTTTGATGTGCGTGTTTGATGTGCGTGTTTGATGTGTGTGTTTGATGTGCGTGTTTGCTGTTGTGTGTTTGATGTGTGTGTTTGATGTGCGTGTTTGATGTGTGTGTTTGATGTGCGTGTTTGATGTGTGTGTTTGCTGTGTGTGTTTGCGTGTGTGTTTGCTGTGTGTGTTTGCTGTTGTGTGTTTGCTGTGTGTGTTTGCTGTTTTGTGTTTGATGTGTGTGTTTGCTGTTTTGTGTTTGATGTGTGTGTTTGCTGTTGTGTGTTTGATGTGTGTGTTTACTGTGTGTGTTTACTGTTGTGTGTTTACTGTGTGTGTTTGCTGTTGTGTGTTTACTGTGTGTGTTTACTGTGTGTGTTTGCAGGCAGTGGCAGTGAGTCAGTGGTGAAGTTCTCAGTGTTTCTGAACGGTGTGTATCCTCCAGCGGATCTGAGTGGAGATATCGCGGTGTCCTACAGCTCGGCTACAGGTACAGCTCCACACACACACACACACACACACTCCCACGCTCTGTTAGTCTGAGCTCTGGAACACATTAGCCTTTTTCCTCACGTCTTTTAGCCCTTTTACTCATTTCAAGATGTGTGGATGTGTGCCAGAGCAGGAGAGCAGAGAAAGAGTGTGTTGTGCTGCCGTTTCTCCGGATCGTGTCTGTGTTGGCAGAGGCTGCTGGAAAACTTCCTGAAATATCCGGGAGTTTCCCTTTTCTTTGGCTCTCTCTTTTCTTTCTGTCCTTTTGAAAATACTGAGTCTGTTTAACACATTAAATTGCAGGTAGGACTACACACACACACATATCTAAATGAGGATTTATCATAGACTTCTGTTGTTGTTATATTTAGCTATTATAATAACACAACACTATAAGGAAACTTGTAAACGTTTCAGGCTTTGTCATCTTTAACTGTTGGTGGACACATTAGCACTGTAAACAATGCCGTGTACAACACACAATACAGTGCTGGATTCAAAACTGCCTTTAATATTCTGAATAGTATAAAGCTAATTGTAATAACTTTCAGAATCACACACACACACACACACACACACACACACACACCTAGACCCGGGAAACCCCTCTCACTCTCTTCACTGTAATGGCTCTGTTTCTTGTACTCTTTCTATTCATCTCTCTCTCTCTCTCTCTCTCTCTACTCTCTCTACTCTACTCTCTCTCTCTCTCTCTCGCACACACACACACACACACACACACACTTGAACACACACCTGTGTCTAGTTTTTCTAAAAAAGCACTGGACGGAAATGCCAAGATGTGCATATTTAATAATGCACATAAATAACGTATGCACTCGGTTGACACATGCACATAAACTATGATGTGTTGTAAACTTCTAAAGTTGAGGAACTCGGAAGCGAAGCCCAGGAGACTCTGGTTGTATCTTAAGTCAGATTCTTTTATTGAGAACACGAGCTGTTGTGTTGCTGTAGTCTTTTCATCCAAGTCTGCTTCGTCCAAACATCTTACCCAAGCCTGACTCAGGAATATTCATTGTAGTCGATATACCTTTCAAGGGGGAGGAGTTACACACAGGTGGAGACACTGAAACACAGCCTGATGATTCGTTAGCGGAGTGATCCTCAGAGCCTTGAGATGCAAACCAATCAACCTGATTAGATCAACAAAGGTCCAGCTGACCTTTGAGAAGTGACAACAGGTTAATGTCCGACAGCTTGATTGACTCATAACGGAAAACTGTGTGCAGGACTTTCTCAGTTTATATATTATAGTATTGGAACCTAAAGTAAACATTTTAAAAATGTGTAACACTACAGACGGAAACATTTACTGAATAAATCCCTCGATGAGCATCAAGAAGCTCCTGTGAGTGTCCTTCAGCGTCAGCCGTGATTGGACAACTGGAGTAACCAGTGGCAGTAGCACATCATTGCAGTACACGAGATCCAGGGGGCAGAGTTGGATCCTGATATAAGGGGTAGAGATGGGTAGGATTAGGGGTGGGGTTAGGGATCAGGGGGCGGAGTTGGATCCTGATATAAGGGGTAGAGATGGGTAGGATTAGGGGTGGGGTTAGGGATCAGGGGGTGGAGATGGGTAGGATTAGGGGTGGGGTTAGGGATCAGGGGGTGGAGATGGGTAGGATTAGGGGTGGGGTTAGGGATCAGGGGGTGGAGATGGGTAGGATTAGGGGTGGGGTTAGGGATCAGGGGCGGAGTTGGATCCTGATATGGGGTAGGGATGGGGCAGGTAGGGGTGGGGTTAGGGATCAGGGGGCGGAGATGGGTAGGATTAGGGGTGGGGTTAGGGATCAGGGGGCGGAGATGGGTAGGATTAGGGGTGGGGTTAGGGATCAGGGGGTGGAGATGGGTAGGATTAGGGGTGGGGTTAGGGATCAGGGGGCGGAGATGGGTAGGATTAGGGGTGGGGTTAGGGATCAGGGGGTGGAGATGGGTAGGATTAGGGTGGGGTTAGGGATCAGGGGGCGGAGATGGGTAGGATTAGGGGTGGGGTTAGGGATCAGGGGCGGAGATGGGTAGGATTAGGGGTGGGGTTAGGGATCAGGGGGTGGAGATGGGTAGGATTAGGGGTGGGGTTAGGGATCAGGGGGCGGAGATGGGTAGGATTAGGGGTGGGGGTTAGGGATCAGGGGGGTGGAGATGGGTAGGATTAGGGGTGGGGTTAGGGATCAGGGGGCGGAGATGGGTAGGATTAGGGGTGGGGTTAGGGATCAGGGGGTGGAGATGGGTGAGGATTAGGGGTGGGGTTAGGGATCAGGGGGCGGAGATGGGTAGGATTAGGGGTGGGGGTTAGGGATCAGGGGGCGGAGATGGGTAGGATTAGGGGTGGGGTTAGGGATCAGGGGGTGGAGATGGGTAGGATTAGAGGGTGGGGTTAGGGATCAGGGGGTGGAGATGGGTAGGATTAGGGGTGGGGTTAGGGATCAGGGGGTGGAGATGGGTAGGATTAGGGGTGGGGTTAGGGATCAGGGGGTGGAGATGGGTAGGATTAGGGGTGGGGTTAGGGATCAGGGGGCGGAGATGGGTAGGATTAGGGGTGGGGTTAGGGATCAGGGGGTGGAGATGGGTAGGATTAGGGTGGGGTTAGGGATCAGGGGGCGGAGATGGGTAGGATTAGGGGTGGGGTTAGGGATCAGGGGGTGAGAGATGGGTAGGATTAGGGGTGGGGTTAGGGATCAGGGGGCGGAGATGGGTAGGATTAGGGGTGGGGTTAGGGGATCAGGGGGCGGAGATGGGTAGGATTAGGGGTGGGGTTAGGGATCAGGGGACGGAGATGGGTAGGATTAGGGGTGGGGTTAGGGATCAGGGGGCGGAGATGGGTAGGATTAGGGGTGGGGTTAGGGATCAGGGGGTGGAGATGGGTAGGATTAGGGGTGGGGTTAGGGATCAGGGGACGGAGATGGGTAGGATTAGGGGTGGGGTTAGGGATCAGGGCGGAGATGGGTAGGATTAGGGGTGGGGTTAGGGATCAGGGGGCGGAGATGGGTAGGATTAGGGGTGGGGTTAGGGATCAGGGGGCGGAGATGGGTAGGATTAGGGGTGGGGTTAGGGATCAGGGGGCGGAGATGGGTAGGATTAGGGGTGGGGTTAGGGATCAGGGGGCGGAGATGGGTAGGATTAGGGGTGGGGTTAGGGATCAGGGGGCGGAGATGGGTAGGATTAGGGGTGGGGAGAGTGTGTTTGGGAGAGTGTGTGTGTTTGGGAGAGAGTGTGAGTTTGGGAGAGTGTGTGAGTTTGGGAGAGTGTGTGTGTTTGGAGAGTGTGTGTTTGGGAGAGTGTGTGTGTTTGGGAGAGTGTGTGTGTTTGGAGAGTATGTGTGTTTGTGTTTGGGAGAGAGTGTGTGTGTGTTTGGGAGAGAGTGTGTGTGTTTGGGAGTGTGTGTGTTTGGGAGAGTGTGTGTGTTTGGGAGAGAGTGTGAGTTTGGGAGTGTGTGAGTTTGGGAGAGTGTGTGTGTTTGGGAGAGAGTGTAGTTTGGGAGTGTGTGAGTTTGGGAGTGTGTGTGTGTTTTGGAGAGAGTGTGTGTGTTTGGGAGTGTGTGTGTTTGGGAGAGTGTGTGTTTGGGAGAGAGTGTGAGTTTGGAGTGTGTGAGTTTGGGAGTGTGTGTGTGTTGGAAGAGTGTGTGTGTTTGGGAGAGAGTGTGTGTGTTTGGGAGTGTGTGTGTGTGTTGGGAGAGAGTGTGTGTGTTTGGGAGAGTGTGTGTGTTTGGGAGTGTGTGTGTGTTGGGAGAGTGTGAGTTTGGGATGTGTGTGTGTGTGTGCATGTGTGTTTGGGAGAGAGTGTGGGTTTGGGAGTGTGTGTGTGTGAGTGTGTGAGTGAGTGAGAGAGGACAGCCATTACTGGCCATCAATGTCTAAGTAAACAGAGCAGTGGTGGCAGACGAGGTCAGCTGGTCAGGGAGTGTGTGTGTGGACGGCCACTGGTGTTTACACAGGGATAAGTTGAGCCGTGCACAGATGGAGCGGAAGCGACTGGACGCCACATTTTAGACCTGTGAGCGGAGGTGCATCTCAAACACTTCCAGCTCATAGCTCATATTTCATAAAGCAGTCAGAGTCGTGGCTTTCACCAAAAGCTTCAGGATGAGTCTCAGGAAGACAGGTGCAGGTCACGTTTCTAAAGTCAGCAGCAGAAAGCATATATTTCTGAAGGATCATGTGACACTGAAGACTGGAGGAATGATGCTGAAGCTTTGATCAGGAATAGGAATATTTCACTGTTTTCACTGTATTTCTCATCATATAAGTGTGAGCAGAAGAGACTCTGGAAACATTAAAACATTTGTTTGCTGTAGTGATTTTCAGTACTGTACACATTTTTCTTTTTAGCCTTTTTATTTATTGAAATAAATCTACATAAATTCTACCATAATGTAGACATACTTGGCAATTAAGCACTGTGTGTGTTTACACTTAAAACAAGTGCATTACAGTAATGTGAATATCTGTGAATATGTGAATGCATTTATCTGACAAGCATGACTTAGAGTGTTTGAGTGGTATCTTTATGAAATGACTATCAGTGTGTTTCCTGTACTCTACTCGTGTGTATCGGCCTGATCTGTGTGTGTGTGTGTGTACTATGATATTAAGTGTTGTGTTGTTCTTCTTTCTTTCTGCCGCACATGTATCAGAGCTCAATCCTGCAGGTGAGTCACACACACATACACACACACACCAGGGCCATACGTATATGTAAAGCATTTACTTGAAGAACCCCCAGAGATTTTAAATGAATATTTCAATAGTTGAGCTACACCTTGACAATTCTCTGATCTTGGTTAATGATTGCGTAACATTTCTGTAGTAGGTGCTTTATTTGTTTTTATTTTAAAATGATCAATATATAAGGCTGCTCAACCGGGCCCAAACATGATATTGTGATTATTTTGTCATATACTGTGATTTGAACTGTGATATGATGGACATTTAGAGTTGTAGCAGAAAACTCAAACCTAATTTTAGTGTCCCGGTTCACATTGCATTTGCTCTGGTGTTTTTAGGAACCCAATCTAATAACAATGATGATTATTAACAGCAGTAGTAGTTGCTGATTGGTTGGTGTGCTGTTAGTCCCGCCCCTCCTCCACTGTGATTGGACGCAAAAAAACTCTTTAGTGGACACACTGCCTAAATATAAGAAATGAAGACAGAAATACATTACTATTCTAAATTACAGTTGTACTGTAAACAAAAGAATATGTGATGAGATTATTAAGTTAAACAATTATATTTATGTCTAAAATTTTTAATGTTCAAACCCCAAATTTAAGTGTTTAATTATTGGCAAAATGCAGGGTCCTTTCTTCCCCAGAATGAGTCGTGTACGTTTGAAGTGTGTGTGTGTGTGTGTGTTAGTGCTGTTTCTGACACTTATCTCTGATTTCTCTGGCTCAGTTTGGTTTATTGGCCTAGTTAAAAAGCTTTGCATTGTTCAAGCATTAGTCCTCTGCTGTTGTTCGGGCATTTTGGCTGAAATGTTGTTTTGATGTAATATATTTGTGTGTGTGTGTGTGTGTGTGTGTGTGTGTGTGGACTACCCAGGAATCCCTCGAGTGTCCCAGAGTAAGTTCGTCCTGCCTCTCCGGTTAGTGTGTATCCCGTCCTCAGCGCCCAAGAACGGCAAGTTCAAGATCACCATTGACACCAACAAACCTCCCATCAGCCTCAGCGACGTCTTCCCAGGTACCGCAACCACACACACACACACATTATTGGTGAATCGTTCAGAAACACACTGCATCACACGCCACCTCAGGGTCTCTGGCCAAGCAGTCAACCATCAACATCCGTAACCTTTACTGCCATTACCAACACTAATATCACACTGAGGAGAGTCGTCATGGGTTCAACTTAGTCTCACACACACACACACACACACACACACACACACACACACACACACACACACCTCCATCTTGAGACAAACTTGCAAAAACTATATCTTCAAAATACAAAAAAACACGATATGTTGAAATGATAATTAAGAAGTTGGGCATGTTCAGCTGCAGCTTAGAGAGTAGCCTTGCTAACGCCAGACCAAATTCTCGTTGAGACTTGGGTCTGGGAACCACATGGACAATTTCTTGTATTTCAGGCGTGGTTTACGAATGCCCGGTGCCGTTTATTGGGTGCTAAGAATGTCTATCAAATGCACCTGTACAGCTCATAGCCAATCGTTTCAATTAGAAGAACACGAGTATTAAGTACAGTTTAACACAGATGTTAAAGTTGTTATTTGCATTGGAAATTGTTTGCGCTTGTACTTCACAAGTTAAAAAAAATAAACATTTAATTTAATGACTAAAGTGTCAACAACTTTAATCAGGTACGTGTGCACAGCTGAAAGTTATGCTACTAAAGCAGTAGCTGTATACTGATATTGAAAAGCAACACAACTTAGTGGCACTGTGACAACCACAGTAGGCTCGTCTACAGGCATAATTGCCATATTATATTAATAAATACCACTTACCATTTATAAGGTAAATGGACGTAGTTGAACAACGACAATGCTTTGCAGGAATATACAACTCCGTGGCTAACATGTCTTGCCACTTTGCGCTCATCCAGGCCTCGGGACTGCCGAACAGAAGTTGGTATCAACAATTCTTTATCACATTTTCTTTCTCGGGACACAGCTCAGCGGCAGATATTCCAAGGTTGACCAACTCCTGTACTGGTCGTCCATTAGGGCGATTAATGGCGAAACAACAATCTTTGGGTCTCACGAAGTTTAACGCCAAAAGTGGCTGTTTTATCTAAATAAACTTGCATTCTAAACTACTTAACCACTTAAAACAATATCTAAGGCTGCATCAGAAGGTAGCTTCGCGTCTGCTGCCATGTTGAAGAAATAAACAAACTGCGTCGGTGTGTGTCATCGTCTTGCTTGCTCCCTCCCTGTTCTGTGATTGGTTCCCTGAAATGAGGCGAAAATCTGGCCATGGTATCCAGACTGCCTTTCAGATATAAAATAAAATTGCGCTGCGGTAAGGCAGTATGGGGAAACCCCAGACTAGGTTAGAGACGAAATATATTTCAAATATAGCAATTTTTTCAACAATGTATAGGAAGAAACAAGGCACATTTCAAGCGCCCTGTGTGGGGTAGAGGAGTGTGTAGAGGAGTGTGTAAGAGGAGTGTGTAGAGGAGTGTGTAGAGGAGTGTGTAGAGGAGTGTGTAGAGGAGTGTGTAGAGGAGTGTAGAGGAGTGTAGAGGAGTGTGTAGAGGAGTGTGTAGAGGAGTGTGTAGAGGAGTGTGTAGAGGAGTGTGTAGAGGAGTGTGTAGAGGAGTGTGTAGAGGAGTGTAGAGGAGTGTAGAGGAGTGTGTAGAGGAGTGTGTAGAGGAGTGTGTAGAGGAGTGTAGAGGAGTGTGTAGAGGAGTGTAGAGGAGTGTAGAGGAGTGTGTAGAGGAGTGTGTAGAGGAGTGTGTAGAGGAGTGTAGAGGAGTGTGTAGAGGAGTGTAGAGGAGTGTAGAGGAGTGTGAAGAGGAGTGTGTAGAGGAGTGTGTAGAGGAGTGTGTAGAGGAGTGTAGAGGAGTGTGTAGAGGAGTGTAGAGGAGGAGTGTGTAGAGGAGTGTAGAGGAGGAGAGTGTGTAGAGGAGTGTGTAGAGGAGTGTGTAGAGGAGTGTGTAGAGGAGTGTGTAGAGGAGTGTGTAGAGGAGTGTGTAGAGGAGTGTGTAGAGGAGTGTGTAGAGGAGTGTAGAGGAGTGTGTAGAGGAGATGTGTAGAGGAGTGTGTAGAGGAGTGTGTAGAGGAGTGTGTAGAGGAGTGTGAGAGGAGTGTGTAGAGGAGTGTGTGAGGGAGGAGTGTGTAGAGGAGTGTGTAGAGGAGTGTGTAGAGGAGTGTAGAGGAGTGTGTAGAGGAGTGTGAGAGGAGTGTAGAGGAGTGTGTAGAGAGGAGTGTGTAGAGGAGTGTGTAGAGGAGTGTGTAGAGGAGTGTAGAGGAGGAGTGTGTAGAGGAGGTGTAGAGGAGTGTGTAGAGGAGTGTGTAGAGGAGTGTAGAGGAGGAGTGTAGAGGAGTGTAGAGGAGGAGTGTGTAGAGGAGTGTAGAGGAGTGTAGAGAGGAGTGTGTAGAGGAGTGTGTAGAGGAGTGTAGAGAGGAGTGTGTAGAGGAGTGTGTAGAGGAGTGTGTAGAGGAGTGTAGAGGAGTGTAGAGGAGTGTAGAGGAGTGTGTAGAGGAGTGTGTAGAGGAGTGTGTAGAGGAGTGTAGAGGAGTGTGTAGAGGAGTGTGTAGAGGAGTGTAGAGATGTGTAGAGGAGTGTGTAGAGGAGTGTAGAGGAGTGTAGAGGAGTGTGTAGAGGAGTGTAGAGGAGTGTGTAGAGGAGTGTGTAGAGGAGTGTAGAGGTGTAGAGGAGTGTGTAGAGGAGTGTAGAGGAGTGTGTAGAGGAGTGTGTAGAGGAGTGTGTAGAGGAGTGTAGAGGAGTGTAGAGGAGTGTGTAGAGGAGTGTGTAGAGGAGTGTGTAGAGGAGTGTGTAGAGGAGTGTGTAGAGGAGTGTGTAGAGGAGTGTGTAGAGGAGTGTGTAGAGGAGTGTGTAGAGGAGTGTGTAGAGGAGTGTGTAGAGGAGTGTGTAGAGGAGTGTAGAGGAGTGTGTAGAGGAGTGTAGAGGAGTGTGTGAGGAGTGTGTAGAGGAGTGTAGAGAGAGTGTAGAGGAGTGTGTAGAGGAGTGTAGAGGATGTAGAGGATGTAGAGGAGTGTAGAGGAGTGTAGAGGAGTGTGTAGAGGAGTGTAGAGGAGTGTGAGAGGAGTGTAGAGGAGTGTAGAGGAGTGTGTGAGAGGGAGTGTGTAGAGGAGTGTGTAGAGGAGTGTAGGAGGAGTGTAGAGGAGTGTAGAGGAGTGTAGAGGAGTGTAGAGGAGTGTGTAGAGGAGTGTGTAGAGGAGTGTAGAGGAGTGTAGAGGAGTGTGTAGAGGAGTGTGTAGAGGAGTGTAGAGGAGTGTGTAGAGGAGTGTGTAGAGGAGTGTGTAGAGGAGTGTGTAGAGGAGTGTGTAGAGGAGTGTGTAGAGGAGGAGATGTAGAGATGTAGAGGAGTGTAGATGTAGAGGAGTGTAGAGGAGTGTGTAGAGGAGTGTGTAGAGGAGTGTGTAGAGGAGTGTAGAGGAGTGTAGAGGAGTGTGAGAGGTAGAGGATGTGTAGAGGAGTGTGTAAGAGGAGTGTGTAGAGGATGTGTAGAGGAGTGTGTAGAGGAGTGTGAGAGGAGTGTGAGAGGAGTGTGTAGAGGAGTGTGTAGAGGAGTGTGTAGAGGAGTGTAGAGGAGTGTGTAGAGGAGTGTGTAGAGGAGTGTAGAGGAGTGTGTGAGGAGTGTAGAGGAGTGTGAGAGGAGTGTGTAGAGGAGTGTGTGAGAGGAGTGTGTAGAGGAGTGTGTAGAGAGGAGTGTGTAGAGGAGTGTAGAGGAGTGTAGAGGAGTGTAGAGGAGTGTAGAGGAGTGTGTAGAGGAGTGTAGAGGAGTGTAGAGGAGTGTGTAGAGGAGTGTAGAGGAGTGTGAGAGGAGTGTGTAGAGGAGTGTGAGAGGAGTGTGTAGAGGAGTGTGAGAGATGTAGAGGAGTGTGTGAGAGAGGGTGTAGAGAGAGTGTAGAGGAGTGTGAGAGGAGTGTGTAGAGGAATGTGTAAGAGGAGTGTAGAGGATGTGTAGAGGAGTGTAGAGGAGTGTGTAGAGGAGTGTAGAGGAGTGTGAGAGGAGTGTAGAGGAGTGTGTAGAGGATGTGTAGAGGAGTGTAGAGGAGTGTAGAGGAGTGTAGAGGAGTGTAGAGGAGTGTAGAGGAGTGTAGAGGAGTGTAGAGGAGTGTGTAGAGGAGTGTAGTAGAGGAGTGTGTAGGAGGAGTGTAGAGGAGTGTAGAGGAGTGTAGAGGAGTGTCTAGAGGAGTGTAGAGGAGTGTGTAGAGGAGTGTGTAGAGGAGTGTAGAGGAGTGTGTAGAGGAGTGTGAGAGGAGTGTGTAGAGGAGTGTAGAGGAGTGTAGAGGAGTGTAGAGGAGTGTGAGAGGAGTGTGTAGAGGATGTGTAGAGGAGTGTGTAGAGGAGTGTGTAGAGGAGTGTGTAGAGGAGTGTGTAGAGGAGTGTGTAGAGGAGTGTAGAGGAGTGTGAGAGGAGTGTGTAGAGGAGTGTGTAGAGGAGTGTGTAGAGGAGTGTGTAGAGGAGTGTGTAGAGGAGTGTGTAGAGGAGTGTGTAGAGGAGTGTGTAGAGGAGTGTGTAGAGGAGTGTGTAGAGGAGTGTAGAGGAGTGTGTAGAGGAGTGTGTAGAGGAGTGTGTAGAGGAGTGTGTAGAGGAGTGTAGAGGAGTGTAGAGGAGTGTGAGAGGAGTGTGTAGAGGAGTGTAGAGGAGTGTAGAGGAGTGTGTAGAGGAGTGTGAGAGGAGTGTAGAGGAGTGTGTAGAGGAGTGTGTAGAGGAGTGTGTAGAGGAGTGTGTAGAGGAGTGTAGAGGAGTGTGTAGAGGAGTGTGTAGAGGAGTGTAGAGGAGTGTAGAGGAGTGTAGAGGAGTGTGTAGAGGAGTGTGTAGAGGAGTGTGTAGAGGAGTGTAGAGGATGTGTAGAGGAGTGTAGAGGAGTGTGTAGAGGAGTGTAGAGGAGTGTAGAGGAGTGTAGAGGAGTGTAGAGGAGTGTAGAGGAGTGTGTAGAGGAGTGTAGAGGAGTGTGTAGAGGAGTGTGAGAGGAGTGTAGAGGAGTGTAGATGAGTGTAGAGGAGTGTGTAGAGGAGTGTGTAGAGGAGTGTAGAGGAGTGTAGAGGAGTGTGTAGAGGAGTGTAAGAGGAGTGTAGAGGAGTGTGTAGAGGAGTGTAGAGGAGTGTAGAGGAGTGTAGAGGAGTGTAGAGGAGTGTAAGAGGAGTGTGTAGAGGAGTGTAGAGGAGTGTAGAGGAGTGTGTAGAGGAGTGTGTAGAGGAGTGTGTAGAGGAGTGTAGAGGAGTGTGTAGAGGAGTGTGAGAGGAGTGTAGAGGAGTGTAGAGGAGTGTGAGAGATGTAGAGGAGTGTGTAGAGGAGTGTAGAGGAGTGTGTAGAGGAGTGTAGAGGAGTGTGTAGAGGAGTGTAGAGGAGTGTAGAGGAGTGTGTAGAGGAGTGTAGAGGAGTGTAGAGGAGTGTAGAGGAGTGTGAGAGGAGTGTAGAGGAGTGTAGAGGAGTGTGTAGAGGAGTGTAGAGGAGTGTGTAGAGGAGTGTAGAGGAGTGTAGAGGAGTGTGTAGAGGAGTGTGTAGAGGAGTGTAGAGGAGTGTAGAGGAGTGTGTAGAGGAGTGAGAGAGTGTGTAGAGGAGTGTGTAGAGGAGTGTAGAGGAGTGTAGAGGAGTGTGTAGAGGAGTGTGTAGAGGAGTGTAGAGGAGTGTAGAGGAGTGTAGAGGAGTGTGTAGAGGAGTGTGTAGAGGAGTGTGTAGAGGAGTGTAGAGGAGTGTGTAGAGGAGTGTAGAGGAGTGTAGAGGAGTGTAGAGGAGTGTCAGAGGAGTCTGTAGAGGAGTGTAGAGGAGTGTGTAGATGAGTGTGTAGAGGAGTGTAGAGGAGTGTAGAGGAGTGTAGAGGAGTCTGTAGAGGAGTGTAGAGGAGTGTAGAGGAGTGTGTAGAGGAGTGTAGAGGAGTGTAGAGGAGTGTGTAGAGGAGTGTGTAGAGGAGTGTAGAGGAGTGTAGAGGAGTGTGTAGAGGAGTGTGTAGAGGAGTGTGTAGAGGAGTGTGTAGAGGAGTGTAGAGGAGTGTAGAGGAGTGTAGAGGGGTGTGTAGAGGAGTGTGTAGAGGAGTGTGTAGAGGAGTGTGTAGAGGAGTGTAGAGGAGTGTAGAGGAGTGTGTAGAGGAGTGTAGAGGAGTGTGTAGAGGAGTGTAGAGGAGTGTAGAGGAGTGTAGAGGAGTGTAGAGGAGTGTGTAGAGGAGTGTAGAGGAGTGTAGAGGAGTGTAGAGGAGTGTGAGAGGAGTGTAGAGGAGTGTGTAGAGGAGTGTAGAGGAGTGTAGAGGAGTGTAGAGGAGTGTGTAGAGGAGTGTGTAGAGGAGTGTAGAGGAGTGTAGAGGAGTGTGTAGAGGAGTGTGTAGAGGAGTGTAGAGGAGTGTAGAGGAGTGTAGAGGAGTGTGTAGAGGAGTGTAGAGGAGTGTGTAGAGGAGTGTAGAGGAGT
This sequence comes from Hybognathus amarus, assembly GCA_030378365.1. Taxonomy (NCBI): domain Eukaryota; kingdom Metazoa; phylum Chordata; class Actinopteri; order Cypriniformes; family Leuciscidae; genus Hybognathus; species Hybognathus amarus. Next base: position 391,930 of record JAQIUQ010000493.1, read on the forward strand.
GTAGAGGAGTGTGTAGAGGAGTGTAGAGGAGTGTAGAGGAGTGTAGAGGAGTGTAGAGGAGTGTGTAGAGGAGTGTAGAGGAGTGTAGAGGAGTGTAGAGGAGTGTAGAGGAGTGTAGAGGAGTGTGTAGAGGAGTGTAGAGGAGTGTGTAGAGGAGTGTAGAGGAGTGTAGAGGAGTGTGTAGAGGAGTGTAGAGGAGTGTAGAGGAGTGTAGAGGAGTGTAGAGGAGTGTGTAGAGGAGTGTAGAGGAGTGTAGAGGAGTGTGTAGAGGAGTGTGTAGAGGAGTGTAGAGGAGTGTAGAGGAGTGTAGAGGAGTGTGTAGAGGAGTGTGTAGAGGAGTGTAGAGGAGTGTAGAGGAGTGTAGAGGAGTGTGTAGAGGAGTGTGTAGAGGAGTGTGTAGAGGAGTGTAGAGGAGTGTGTAGAGGAGTGTAGAGGAGTGTAGAGGAGTGTAGAGGAGTGTAGAGGAGTGTAGAGGAGTGTAGAGGAGTGTGTAGAGGAGTGTGTAGAGGAGTGTAGAGGAGTGTAGAGGAGTGTGTAGAGGAGTGTAGAGGAGTGTAGAGGAGTGTGTAGAGGAGTGTAGAGGAGTGTAGAGGAGTGTAGAGGAGTGTGTAGAGGAGTGTGTAGAGGAGTGTGTAGAGGAGTGTAGAGGAGTGTAGAGGGGTGTGTAGAGGAGTGTGTAGAGGAGTGTGTTGAGGAGTGTGTAGAGGAGTGTAGAGGAGTGTGAGAGGAGTGTGTAGAGGAGTGTGTAGAGGAGTGTGTAGAGGAGGAGTGTGTAGAGGAGTGTGAGAGGAGTGTAGAGGAGTGTGTAGAGGAGTGTGTAGAGGAGTGTGTAGAGGAGTGTAGAGGAGTGTAGAGGAGTGTAGAGGAGTGTGTAGAGGAGTGTGTAGAGGAGTGTGAGAGGAGTGTGTAGAGGAGTGTGTAGAGGAGTGTAGAGGAGTGTGTAGAGGAGTGTGTAGAGGAGTGTGTAGAGGAGTGTGTAGAGGAGTGTGTAGAGGAGTCAGTCTTCTGTTATCAGGGTTATTTAGTCTGAGCACATGTGAGCCTGAGCTGCGGTCAGATAACAGAAGGATCCGGCGTCTGCGCCATCAGCCTATCTCTGTCTCGACAGTCACACACACGACAATCACAGACACACACACACACATGACAATCACAGACACACACACACACCTGTACGTATTGTGTATTGAAACATTTCACTGTTTCTGTGTTTTAGATTTCTCTGAGAAGTCGGAGAATAATGACAGTGCTTTTAGGCTTCCAGTTCATTACAGGCTCCAGAGTCATCGTCCTCCGCCTCTCAAACATCCCGTGAGTACACACACACACACACACACACACACACACACACACACACACACACACACACACACACACACACACACACACACACACAGACACACACAGACACAAGAGTAGTGTTTCCGGACACACAGTGTTCAAACAGCAGTCGGTGGACGACACAGGAGAGCGTTCATGAACAATTCACACCGTAGGTCACATGACACTCAAATCAGACAGTATCCAATCATAAAGCTATCAGACTGACTGTTGAGTGGACATGTGGTACAACACTGTAAACTAGTGCTGGGAACTGAGGAAGAAAGGGGAAAGAGTGAGAATATCCACAACAAAGAGGGCAGTCAGATCCTGTAATGAAAGTCTCTCTCTCTCTCTCTCTCTCTCTCTCTCTCTTCTGTCTCTCATGAACACACACACACACACATGTTCACTGATGCTCTCATCCATCATGAGCGGAAGCCTGTGATCTTTGTCGGTTGTCATGAGCTAATGACAGGTGCAGGAGACAGGGCTGATAGTGCTGTGTGTGTGTGTGTGTGTGTGTGTCAGAGCGCTGACAGGATCCAGAGCGAGAGCTTCGAGGACATGTGGCTGGTGGTGAAGGATCTGGTTCAGGGTCTCCAGAGGCACTGCATCTCTCTCGGGCTCTCAGACTTCCAGAGCAGCTTCAGTGGGCCGGTGCCGCTCGCCGAGACTTCCTCACGCTCGACCAGCACTTCCAGGTGGACACGCCCACTCCGCCACACAACAGGCTGTACATGCGGCCACTGTTCGGGTCGGAAACCCACATAAATCATTACTATTGGCTCACCCTTTACGTCTGCATAGGAGGTTAGAAAATATCAAACCAATGTAAAGTATTAAAAAGAGCTTGTGACTAAACCTCGTCTCTCCATTGGCTCCTCGGACTGTCAGTCAAACCTCATAACTCCGCCCACCTCTATAATGCATGAACACAGTTAAAGCGCTCTCTGCTTGTTTGCAAAGCAATGATAAAAAAGAACTGCTTCTTTGAATAACTACAGCGTTTCCTTTACTCTAGAAACACTATAAATATATAAAGGTTAATGTTCCTGTATTTGAGGAGAAGATTATCTTAATCTAGCGCTGGTCATCGAGTCACAGCCAGTGCGCTCTTTAACAGTGTAGCTGCAATAAACTGAAGAATATGTAAGAAAACGCCTCAGACATGGTCGTTCTATGACGGATAAAACATCTCAGAACTCTCATTTGAACTTGATCTATGTAAAACATGTCTAATATAATGACACGTGTGTGTCTGATCATATATAAAGACACAATATCTTTGAGTATATATGACAGAAAATACTCAACTTTAATTATGTAGTGTTTTTGACTGTTTCCTGAAACAGCAGTTTCCGCCCAACAGCGGCGAATGAAGGCACATGGCTAATGAATACTGTAGACATTATACGATACCCATGTGAGTGATGTTTCCTGTTCCTGTGTGATGTGTGCAGCTCCGTGTGGAGGCCCAGCAGTATCAGGATCTGCTGTCGGAGCGAGCGGTCCAGTTCAGGGCCATCCAGCGCCGGCTGCTGACCCGCTTTAAAGACAAGACCCCGGGACCGCTGCACAACCTGGACACACTGATGGAGGGAACCTACCGCCAGGTCAGACCAGACACACACACACACACACACACACACACACACACACTACACACTCAAAACCACTTGACCCGATCCAGTCCAACACTACCGCCACTGTGGTGTTAATATATCCCTTAATATTCACCTATGATCACCAAAATGACATATTTAAATGTTTTTCCTTCATGCCATAAAATATCTTGAATGTAACTCGACACCCTTGCCTCATTTAGTATACACGGTTCTATGAATATGCAGATGAGCCCCGCCTCCACTCCCTCACTCAGAGATCCACTGGTTGACTGATCACACGTTGATCTGATTGGTTACAAGGTGGTTTGTGACGTCAGAAACACCAGCGATTTCAAAGCGTGTTTTTGAGACTGTCTTTGGTTCACTGCAGTTTTAAGGAGGAAATACTCAGCAATGCTGTCCACTTATGAACTTACACATGTGTGTGTTAAAGCGTATTAAAAACACCACACACACACATAAACAACATTAAACGCTAGATTTACACCACAGGGGACTTAACTTTAAGATTTAAAAGATTTAAATCTGTTTCTCAATATATATATATATATATATATATGTGTGTGTGTGTGTGTGTATATTACCAACTCATATCTTGAAACATTAACCAGGTAACAGGATAACCCAAACCTTCTGAGAAACACACAAACAGTGTATTTTGTAATGTTACTGACGTAGTGTTGAATGTGTAGTGGATTTCAGAAAGTTTATAGTTTCGATTGTCACAGACACACTATTTTTTAAATCGCAGATTTTAATGTTGTTTATGTGTGTATGTGGTGTGTTTAATCTGCTAATTAAAAGACAAACCATGTGTAAGTTCATCAGTGGACAGCATTGCTGAGTATTTCCTCCTTAAAACTGCAGTGAACCAAAGACAGTCTCAAAAACGCCTGTTTCCTGCATCACAAACATGTGACCAATCCAGAAACGAGGGCGGGGCTTTTTTCCTATCATTATTTCTAAGGATCTTGATGTTTAGATGGCTGACTGTGAGACAGAGAATGGGAACATGGTTTGTGTAACATTAGCAACACATTATTAGCTGTTTGATAACAGTCAAGCTAAAGGCTAATCATATCAACTCCTGTTATAGTTGTAGAGAGCGATTCATAAACGCATCACCATTCTGACTCATCGACCTGTAGACGAGCCGGTGTAATCTTTTATTCTGAATCAGCTTCTGTCTGAAATAAATCTATATGTCCTCTCGCCATTGTGTTGCGTTTACTGCAGTATAGGTGAGCGAGAGGATCTCTGAGCTGCTGCGAGTGAGTGGAGGCGGGGCTCATTTGCATATTCATGGATTTGTGTATACTAAATAAAGCAAGGGTGTCGAAGTTCTATTCAAGGTATTATAAGCCATAAAGACTTTATTTTACTCTTACAGGGAAAACATTTAAATATGTCATTGTGATTATAGTGTACGTCCTCAGCAGTTATAAGTGTTAAAACCAGACTCTAACGTCCGTGAACACACACTCTTTTCCAATTGTGTCTTGCGAGCTAGCTTAAAACCTCCAGGATTCAGAGATGAACATCATTACACATCATCATGTGCTTGTCATCGGAGCGCTGCTGTGTCTCCATCAGTATACCTGCACAGATTGTTGTGTTTGATGCTTCAGATGCTTGTGGGCAGATTAGATGTCACTCGCTCATTCCTGCTCTCCCTCACTCCCGTTCCTCACACACCACACACACACACACACACACACGCACACAAACTCTGACTGCTAAATGCAGGACCAGCGAGATGTGTTGAGTTCTGGATACTGACTGTGAGTGTGTTTCTGTCTGTGAGAGCTTTAAAGTGTGTGTGTGTGTTCTGTGTGTCACTGTGTGTGTGTGTCTCCCTGTAATCATCAGTAAAGGTGAAGGTGGCCCTCAGTGATTGACAGCTCTCTGGGGCCGCACTCATAATGGAGCCTCTCTCCAGCGCTTGATTTATCTCGGCCCAAATGGAGTGTTAAACAGAGCTAAACACTTCTCAACACTGATCCTCCTGTCTGCAGTAATGGTCTGAGATCTGGAGCAGTGTGTGTGTGTGTGTGTTTGATGCCAGCTTCAAAAGCGGCTCTCAGGTGCTGCGTGTGTGTGTGTGTGTGACCTGTGGACGGCCTCAGGGAGTTCCTGTTTTCTTCTGCTACACTTTTCCTCTCTTCCCTCTTCATCAGCTCTTATGAGTCTCATTCACACTCCAGAAGGGCTCAGACACACACACACACACACACACATGCACGCACAAACACACACTGATGCAGGAACACACACTGATGCACAAACACACACATGCACAAACACACACAATCACACAATCACACACACACAAACACACAAACACTCACTCACACAAACACTCTATGTAGTACGGACACTAAAAATGAATTTCTCACACAGTAATTTTAATTTTGGGTGATCTATACACAGTACACATTGTCACTATCCACAATACATATTAATGCATGTTTTTATTGCGATATATCTACTATATCCTAAATGATTATTATTTGTACATGAGTCTGATCTGGTGTCAGTGGTTCTGCCGCTGATGTTCTTGAGCACAGGTTTGAGTCTCTGAATACACTGTGAGTCTGATACACAGCTGCAGCTCTACTCTACTATACACACACACACACACACACATGGTTGTTTAACAGCTTGTTGTATATTTCTGCTCAAGACATAACCATGGGCTTTCCTTGTTCTACCACATGTATGAGGCAGTGGGTGCACAGCTGTAAATGAAAGTTGAGTTCTGTGTGTGTTTCTGTATGTGGACTCCACACACAGGCACTCGCTCTGAGATATCAGTGTACTCAAGTTCAACTAGAGAAACTGCCAGCTCTCAGTCTTTTAAATGTGTGTTTTTGAGGTGATCTCTGTGTGAAACTCTATGTGCTGTCGTCTTGACCAGGAGAAGAGATTGTAATATCTCAGTGGGATCTTCCTGCTTAAATAAAGGTTGGTCAGTTCTAATTTTAAGAAGAAAAATTCTCTCAATTTTCTCTGTTAAATGACTCACTTATCGTTAATTCTTCAGTATAGAGGATTGCTTCTATTGTTCTCCTCATTTGTAAAACGCTTTAGATAAAAGTGTCTGCTAAATGATTAAATGATTTAATGTAATGTAACTGACAACAAGATATCTGGCACATGTTGCTCACGTTCACAGTCTCAGTGCCAGAAGTGAGTTATTCCTGAGGGTGATGTGGGAAAAGCACAGAAGATGTTGATGACCGTGAAGGACATGCTTTGCTACAGTAAAGTGTTGCTTCGATTTTTATATTCACTGTGTCTGTAAAAGTTCTGCTGACATAGATGAACCTGCCCTGATGTTCAACTCTTTAAATATGATGGTTCCTCAAGTGTGTGTAGTGGGCATCAGTCAATGAGAAGACGCTGAGAAATAAAATAGACTAAGGGCCCTATCTTCCACCCGGCACAAATGACTTTCTACACCGAACGCATTTATCATTAATAAATGACTTCTCCACAGACGCGGTAAACTAGGGAATGAACTTGCGCCTCTCTGGGCGGATCGGCACAAAAGGAGGTGTGTTTCGCCGCAGGTGTGCAGGATTTATCATGTGTATTCTGTAACACTTGTGCACTTATGCTATTTTAATTTTTTTATATTTTCTCTGAAATAAGTCACTTTGGCATCTACATTAGGTTGTAATTTTTTCATTAAAGTTGGAAAAGTTATCTTAGTTTTTTAACAGCTCAAAACCCAGCTGTTTTCACAGGAGTGTAGACTTTTATATATCCGTACGTGAGCCCACGGCACCCTTTTGTCTTCAGCAACTGTTGATAAAGTGTCTCGACGGAGACTTGTGTTATCTCTAATCCAAGCTGTCGTCTGCCTTTTGTGAAAAACACAAACACATGATTTATCTTCATCTCTTCATAATGCCAAAGCTTTAGAGGAACAGATTGTTTATTTTTGGACTTTTTGAGAGAGATAAAGCATTGTGTGTTCTTCGTTGCACAGAATGGATCTGTCGTGTGTAGAGATTAGTTTATTTGAATAGCACTTTTAATGTCCATATTAAAGCAGCGCCACAGAAAATGCTGCACACTTTTAATGTTTCATATAGAATCTGACCCTCAAACCTTTTGATTTCTGAGTCCTCATTAGATTAAAACAATCTCAGAAATGCTGCTGTTAAAAACAACCCAGTTCAGGTTGTTCTGATTTGACCCAGCTGGGTTGGTTTAAATGTTTGACCCAACGTTTCAGGGCTGTTTTCCTCTTCTTTAGCCCTACTCGCACGGGATTAGTGTTATCTGGGCACCTCATATGATTTATAATTACCCCGCCACATCTGAATGTGCATGTGGCTTCAGTCACACAGGGATAATTGAAGCCTGTGATTTAATTTCTTTTCGTTCAAAAGTCTAGCTATATTACGACATAAACAGAATAAAGTTTCTTACCGCATGCTGCTATACAGTACATGTTATTCATCTAATCAATCTTTTTGATTTTGCTCTTAGGATAATTTTCAGCTTTTACTTCTGCAGATTGTGTAGTTGTGTATAGCATAATATGGCAGCAGCACCAAAAATACTATAAAAACACTCCAACACAGCCTTCATTCTTCACGAAAGATGGATAAAAAAGGCGCACATGAAACAAAAACCTTGAAAAATGATATACAATTCGATACGCATGGGACTAATATTACCACATGACCTCGTGTTCTTCAAATATAGAAGGTTATTTGGGAGGGAATTATTACTTTACAAATTACAGACATGGCCGATTCGCACAGGATTAAGATCACAGACAAACTTCGCAATTATTACAAATTACTACAGGTCACCAGATAATACTTAATCCTGTGCGAATGGGCGTCTGTATACAAAATTACATTACTATACTGCTTAATTAAAATTAATCCAAAATTGGTTGAAAATGAAAGCCACTTTAACCCAAACAGTATCAACACAGGTTACAGTAACAATTATTGATCAAATATATTGACTGAAATACCCAGAAATGGACAAAAACAGGCCAAAGTAATATCAACATTGTTAATGAATGGAAAAACAACAGTTATACAGCACATAGTGATGGTTGAATAAATATGGAGTAACTTACTGTATGTTTAAGACTAAATTTTGAACAGAGATTTAATATTTTACTTCTGTAATGGTACAAATTAGTACCACAACGGGCAAATCATCCGATTTTTAATGCCAACAATAAACTCTCATACCTTTAATAAACCTTGAACTGTATATTTGAGCAAATCAGCAGAATGTTTACCAGTCTTCGTTTCGTTCTGGCTTTCTCAGGGTTACGACGCTCGCACTACATGCAGATCCAAAGCTCTCCGCTTCCAGTCGCATAATGAGGAAAGTGTTTGAGAAGCATTCATGCTCTCTTTCTAACCCAACCCAGCACTGTTGGGTTACTCTTATAAACAATTACTAACACTAACTGGGTCAAATCAACCCAGCAGTCTCGAACCCAGCGTTTGGGCTGGGGAAAACAGCAGTATTTTACGAGAGTGAACACTGACCGTTCTAATGAATGTAGAAATCCCAGTATTTAAGGAATCTCCTTTATCCAGTATAAACTGCAGACACATGACTTGTTTCTGATGGACTCTTCTGGCTGTAACTCATGAGCTGATCTTGAGGTTTATGTGACTGATGGTCCAGTATTACAGTCTCGCTCTGTTTGATAACTGGAGAACCCTTTGCCTCATGTTACTTTAAAAACTCAAACATATTAACAATCTAACTGTCAGCATTATTTTATCGCTCACGAAAGCAGACAACTAACGATAAATCTTCTGCGACTAATCTGTGCAGCTGTATTTGTAATTGTTATTAAGTGTTCCAATAACAGTAACTCTTCATGAACTCTTTCTTGAGTCATGTGATGTTTCCATTATTGCGTATGTATTCCCCGTGCTGTTATATTTGTCCGTATAAATGAGGGGTTGCCGTTCCTTCAGGGGGGTAGTGTGTGTGTGTGTGTGTGTGTGTGTGTGGAGGTGGGCTGGTTTCTGCCTGGGAGGTGAGGTTTAGCTGTTGATTACAGACTGTTGGATTGTGTCTGCTGAAATGACTAGAGAAAGCTCGCAGTAATGAAAGGGCTGTTTGTAGACTCACGGCTTCTATATATGGACCCGTGAGGAACCTAGCCATGAATACACAAACAACTGGACCATCTACGTCTCGAATCTGACTGTCTTCAGTGTCTCGACAGGAGTCGAAAATGAGTTGAAGTACTTATTACCTCATCAGTTTGAAAATAATAGGAAGAAATATCCCATTTTCTGAGAAGGAACTAGTTATGGAACATTTAGACAACATATATAAACAAAAATGTGTTTTCTGTTGAGGATCATATCTGATACATCAAGCTTTTATGCTTCTTATAGTATGATATAGTGATAATATGGAGCTCATAGGAACTTGATTCCTTGGATTTTTGTAACACTATAGCAGTTACTTTCATGAAACGCATATAAATATCTATTTTTGCCAATAATATGTCTTAGCTAGATGATGTTTAAATGCTTAGTTTAGCAAAGCTCTGTAGTTTTAAAACCTTCAATGCAGTGATGATTGAGAGACGAACAAATAAACCTTCCTCAAAAGCCCGACGGTCATATTCGATACTCATGAATCATGATTTTCTTTAAAATGATGTCTGGATAATCAAGTAAACCTCCAGTAAGTGTTTATTTTGATATATTACTAACAATATCAGTGCTGATTTGAAGGATAATCAGTGCTGATATAATGATATAATCAGTGCTGATTTGAAGGTGTAAAGTACAGAGCTGAAGGAGGATGTTTGTACATTACAGCAAGAGACTTTAACTGGATGAAACTATCCGTCAGAGACAGAAGAACGGCAGGAGATCGAGTGCCACAGGTTCATCAGCAGAGTTTTGATCATGTTCATCATTTAGAGGCTTTATAGGAGGGTTTCCTTTATTTGTTTTGCCCTAAATGTGATTTGTGCATATGGTCACTTTATCCTGAAAGAGGCCCTGAAAAAGAATCTAGATCTGTGTTTTAATGTCATGATTTTCCTACAGTCACTCGAGACTGAACACATGTGGAACACAGAGCAGATAATGTTGCCTTTGTCTGAGATTCACTTGTCAGACTAGCATATTAGAGCAGGGGTGTCCCGTCCCAGGACTTAAACACACCTGAACCCTCTCATCAAGGTCTTTCGGCTCACTAGAAACGTGCAGATAGGTGTGTTGGTGCAGGACCATGTCCCTCCAGAGAATGTGTTTCCGGAGCCCTAAACCCAGCGGCGATTGAGCAGAGGTCCAGCATGACCCGTGGTGATGTTTGGCGAAGCTAGTGATTGAACAGCTCTTGAGTTTTTTAGAGACGTTGTGTTTTAGAGCGAAACAAACTCGGGACAGATGTACTGTGAGACTTTTTGGCTAAAGTATTATTCCTCCATGTTGAAGTTATGCTGGACTATAGTAGTATTTCCAGATCTCTCTAAGCGGGCTTGTTAGCTTACAGTTCAATGCTGATTGATAAATGAATAAAATCGCTACCAAATGCATTGAAATTTCCCACTGCAAGCCTGTCATGTTGTGGTTGATCGGGAAGGGTCCCAGGACGGATCCTGGGTACTTCAGAACTCATGAGTGCAGACCAGGGGACAGGACTCATGGAAATAACCTATACCGAAATATATTTAAATTACATTCATACTAGGGATGTCCCGATCAGGTTTTTTTGCCCTTCGAGTCTGAGTCAATTGATTTTGAGTATCTGCCGATACCGAGTCCAGATTCGATACTTTTAAAATATATATTAAAAAAATGAATAAAGAAGAGCGAAAAAACAGATTCAGATTCCAGTATGTTCCTTCAATTTAATTAGCCTTATTTTTAACATTTGACAACTCTGTTAACAAACAGATCACTTCTGTGAGGTAGCTTGAACAATCAGGTAATAAATATAAATGTTTCACTTTTGGACTTTAGTGCAACAGTAAATATAAAAAAATGTCTAATATAAAAACAAATAGCACTCATTGCGATCATTTGTGCTATCTCGGCTGTGATGTCCTGCGCCTAACTCTCAAACTATGTGCCACCTCATAAGATGTGTTAAAAATACTGAGAATATATATACACATGTATATCCGAGTCCTGATCGGGAGAGTAACATCCGATACCGATTAGAGTCTGAAACCACGTGAATGGGCCCGATTTCCGATCACTTGATCGGATTGGGGACATCCCTAATTCATACTAAGTATACTACAAACCCATTAACATATCTACTGACATATTGCTTGAGACTTACTGTCCTTGCACACTGAGTGCGAAATTTGTGTCCAAAATTTTTGCATGTTAATAAATAAATATGACCTCATGTTTTTTCAGTCACGTTTACTCACTGCCTCCGAAACTTTTGTCCATCTTTAAAAAAACGATTTCTGCGTTTTGGCATCCGTAGCAAACATTATGAATGGTGTTTTGACCATTCAGGAGCCACAAGAATCACGAATACGAAAAAACGCTTACGAAAATTTCATACTCAGTGTGCAAGGACCTTTTTTTGGGTTGGATGGAGCTTAGGTGGAGGCAGAACGATCACTCTGACCGCTTCACTAATGCTAGTTAGCAAGGTTTATTAGCTTGTTTTTTTAACAATGACTGAAGAAAATCTGATTTTATCTTAATGTGTAAGGTCACTCCGTGTCCAGGACCGTGATTGTTATTTCAAAAGTTAATTTTTACAGACAGAACAAGACTGGCCGACCCGTAGCCTTCACACACTCACTCAATGATGGAGGATCTGACAGGATTAACGTTACCTCGGTTGAGTGGCCTGACTTCTACACCTACCTTATAGAGAAGCCGATCGTAAGAGAGAAACTGAGGGCATATAAATCTTTAGATGCCTAGAACTATATGATCCTGTACAAGATTTGTGTGTACGATCAGCAGTTCTGCCGAGCCAGCGCCGAGAATACGACAATGTTAACAGTGACATTACGGTGCGAATTTTAATGATGTGCATATTTTCTAGAAATAAAAATTCCAGATACAGTATATTCATTTTTCATCGATTCTTGCACCAAACAACACAATACGATGATATTTAATTATAATAAAAGTAATTTAAGCTCCTTATTATGGAGCCGAATCTGTGCAGTTTTGCATTAGCCGCCTCCAGTTTTCACTTTGTTTTGCCTCCAGCTAAGCGCCGTGACGTAACTGTGACGTCGACACAAAAGGGGTCTATATAGCAGACTTTAAGTATACCAATTTAGTATACTAAAAGTAAAATCGCAGGGTATTGATATATGTAAATGTAATTGTGGTATACTTAGCATAACATAAATATATTTCAAATAAAAAACATGAGTCGCGGTTGCTTCTGCAAACACGTTTTTTATCCTGTGTTTGCTTTGGTTAACTTTGTTTTTTTTACCTCTTTTTTAGATTGCGCATCTCTTCCAGTGAGTTACTGACTAGCTCGACAGCTGTGAGAAACGTTTCTGGATGATTTAGGTTCATAATGCCAACAAGTGATGGCACCATTGCTCCGTGTGGATGAGTGTTTAACTAGGACCATAAGCAGCATCACTTCTGTTCATCACTCGTTGAAGTGTGTGTGAAAGTGAGCGTGTGGCACATAATCGTGAATGTTTGAGCGGCTCGTTCACAGGAAACTCTTTCCAGGTGCGCTGAGTTTCAATGGGTTTTTAAGTGCTCCAACTTCGCTTTTTCACATTTCAAACATTTTTGTGGACAGAAGATTATAGCGTTTCACTAACTTTGCAAGGACAAACGTATTAAAAGCTGTTGTTGTCAACCAGGCAGGAGCTTCTCTCACTCCTCAAAGCTGACTGGAGTTACTGCACTGTGAACTGAAGAAACGACAGAATTCAATCATTCTTGTTTTGGTCTTGTGGTCATATATCACACACACACACACACACACACACACACACTCACTCACCTGTAAGCTTGAAAGCAATGCGTATGGGGCGTTGTGATTGGTCGCAGTGTTATCCAGTTGCATGCAGTGAGATACACACATGGTGCCGCCCTCGAGCGGGGCGATTTACACGACTGGATGCCAGACCCTTAATCTTCAGGCTGAGCAGAGACTGGAGTGTGTGTGTCGGGTCTGAGCCGGCTGATAACACGTCTCGGTTGTCTCTATAGGTTGCCTGATACTATTCGTGCCTTTAGTCTTCCTCAACTCTCTTCAATAGACGAGTTTTATAAAACACGTATTGTGTTCGGCAGCATCTCTCGGTCCATCTCACTGTAATCTCTGCGCCGTCACGCAAAACAACAATGGAAACTGTCTAGGATCGCTTGCTGGTACAGATGCTTATCTCTGTGTGTGTGTGTGTGTGTGTGTTATCAACCACCCAGCTTTCCCTCATAAGGAGACTCCTTACACACACTCTCTCACTCACACACACATATTCAGACACCAGTTTTAGCGTAAATGTTTTGATTGCTTCATTCTGTCCCCTGCACAAACACTGATAATCATAACTGTTTCTTGATCCTCATATTAGAGTGATTTGTGAAGGGTCATGTGACTCTGAAGACTGGAGTAATGAGGATAAATTCAGCTTTGATCACAGGAATAAATTACACTTTACTGTATATTCACAATTTACACAATTTATACTGGAATAATATTTCACAATATTACTGTATTTTTGATCAAATAGAGCAGAAGAGACGGGTGTGTATATTTATATTTCTGTGACACATACACTCATGCAGCAGATGGAAAATATTATACATTATAAGAGTTCTGGAAGAGTTTTTGTGGCCAGAGTTTGAAATCCAAATCAAATTTGACCTAATACATGTCAGATGTTGGTGTGTGTGATGTGCAGAACAATCCTGAAGCATATTTTTGGTGCCATAAATGATTTTGCTTTGCGATGTTATTTTAATGACAGTACATCTGTCATCTGAACATTTGTCACGAGAAATATGCTGTCTCTATGCAAACATCTCAATGGTCCTGAACGGAAGACGGTGATATTTTGGGGTTCAATGAAAGTTTGATCAACTATATGTGTGGTATAATTATGATTGGTTTGTTAATGATGTGAATGATGATTATATAAAGAAAAAAGCAATCAGACATTCTTGAGTTTTTGAGATTTTCCCATGGAAACATTATATGTTCTTCACCAAAAGTGTCTTGTCCATTCAAACAGAGATTTAAGAGCCAACTTCTAAAATATATTTATCTTGACGATGAGGTTGCGTGATTGTGTGTTTTGTGTCAGACGTGTATCCCTGTTTCACAGACCCGGCTGAAGCTAGTCCTGGATTAAATGTGTGTGCGACCTTGATGAACTCGTGGTCTGAGGAAATATGTACACAAATAATGATCAATTTCTGTTTCCATTCAAAATATAAAGCAATTAAAATACTGTTTGGCCAGTGGAAAAGTTTGAGAAAAACTTTCTGAAATGTATTTTATACTATTTGATTTATTTATCCAAAAACAAGGCAAGGATCGGCTACGAAATGATTTTTAGCAATGTAATGTGACACACATCCATATCTAATATTCTCCTAATGTCTCGTACTGTTAAACATGGATCACATGGATGAATATGCAAATGATATGCAACGAGGATATAGTAAATGAGGCGTTGTCAGCTCATATATGTTATTTTGAGGTGGAGACGCATGTGAACACAATCTTCCTCTGACTGGGTTTATTAAGGGGATTCTGCGCACGCTTTTATAAGTCTGAATAGTTTTGTCTTTCGGGCACACACACACTTATAGAGAGGATCACACACACAGTTTTATAAAAGAGTGAAGAGGCTCAACGACCTCCATGATGAAACACTTGCATGTTATTTTCTGAAAGTCTGATGAAGTTTCAGCTGAAGGTGTGAACAGGAGCACTCACTACACACACACACACACACACCAGGAACTATAAAAAGCTCTGTTTATTCTGACTGCACAGATATTTCGGTCTCTCCGCTCCTGGCCTCGTCCTTCGGGGAATGAAGTATTTTCTTGCCCATCTTTGGCATTGGCTGGAGTTTGTTTTGGGCTTGAAATGTTATATTTCAGAATGGTTTGGGTATTTTTAGAGTGTATAATTTGTGCAGAATGTGCCCGTGGGTAAGAGCTGACCGCAGCGATGGGTCTAGCGCTCCGCCAGCTGCTTCATGTCTGCTCTTTTCCAGAAGCCGAGTTTAGTTCTTCAAGATAGTGGTTTCTAATCTAACTCATCTTAAGTGATGCTTAACCTTGTACATAATGAAAACCCACTTCCTATTTTTTTCTGCTTTTAAATAAAGTACTTAATTACAGTATTTAAAGTTGGCATGAAATGTAAATTGTGCTCATCTCTTCCCTATTGTGTCGTATATCGAGTGAAGCGCTTCTGGAACAGGAGCACATGTGGGCGGGGCTTGATTGTGTCTGTGTGGAGCTGATTGGCTGGTTGTGGTTTGCTATTGGCTGATCTCATCTGAGTGACAGGTTATAGCCCCGCCCACATCATCAGAGGAGAGAAGAGATGCTGCAAGAGGAAGTTATTCTGAGCTGAGATTATTAACACAGTGATATTGTGCACCAATAAATAATTTACAATAAACACTGCAATATTCCTTAAAATAAGAATCAACCTTTATTATTTCATGGTGAGTTAGGTATTTCCTGATATTTTCTCATCTTTCCTCCATACTTCTCTTAACCCTAACCTAACCCCCTAAGGGTTATCTTAGGGGGTTATATTTTATTTTTAATTTTTATATTCTTTTCTTTACTGAACAAGAAAGAAACTGCTCTCCTCTTTTCTCCAGGATGTTTCAGCGATTCCTCGTGCTGTAGTTTCTCTCGGAGAATCTGAAATGTGTGTTTGTTTTTCTCAGCTGGCATCAATCAGCTCTTGTTCTCTCGCTCACAAACGCTCCTTCATCTAAGCTGTATTTGGATTGGCTGTTCAGAGCTTTTTATCACTACAGCCTGATCTTTAATAGTTGATGCCTCTCTCAAACACTGCTTCATTGTGTTTGGTGCCGAGTGCGTTCGGGCACAATATTATTGACTCTACAGGTGAGGTCTGTGTGTTGGGCTGAATACAAGATTGTGTGTGTGAAAGAGAGTGTTGAGCATCTCTGTGTGAGTGTGTATGTGTTCTCTCACCAGTTGTTGTGTGTCGTTCAGCAGTGTGTGTGTGTTCCCTTTTGAGGGAACAACTCGTTAGGGAACACCCCTCAGCGTAGCACCTCTGAACCTGGTGATTGGTGTTGTCATGATGTAACATGTGACGACATACACAGAAGCTACAAAGGGACGCCGGTACACAATACTCCTCATGGCGCTCTCTGTCGTTGTGTGTCATATTTGGTGTTGTTTGTCAAGAATTCACTATATACAGTATAGATGATTTTCCATGGCGAGCCAACCAGAGGTGTGTGTATCCCTGTCCGAGATATATAACGGGTGGGGACACACACCAAATGCAGCACGCTCAGGCAGCTCTCAAGGGGAGATTTAATGATGATGGCCAGGCTTGTGTTCTCCGTGGTTTGGTTCACATCATGGGGTTCGTAGATGGATCTGGCAGGGGACCCTGAGACTGCTGAGCCGCTTTCTCAGGATTCCTCTGCCGGTCCTGATGTTCTCCTTCCTCGTGCGATAGCTCGCCCATGAGTGGAGAACCCGATGCTTGAGCTGACTGCTTCTGAGGAAGTGGATGTGCTCAGCATCAAAGGCAGGGATTTAAAGATTCACCACTGTATGTCCCCGCATATGAGGAGCTGGTAGAGGTTGTTTCTCGTGCCGTGGACAGATTAGTTATCTTTTCCCCAATGCTGCGTCATCTCTAAAAACCCCAGTGCTGCCCACCAAACCCTGCCGTGATGCATCTATTTTGGTGGGCAGAGCTTGTCTGGCTGTGGGTCGAGGCTGGTGCTTGCATGCATACAATAGCAGTGTTGCAAGCTTACCAGACCAACCTTCTCAAGGATATTTATGAGGGCGAGGGACCAACACCTGAGGATATTGCTGATACTACGTTAGGCTGCAGCCTTGTTTCACATCAGTTTCCAGAAAATTATTATTTCGCAAATCAAGAATCATTTTCATCCAAACCCTGCCAGAGAGCTGCTTCGGGTGGTCAGAACGAATCTCAAACGATACCCGAAACCACTTGATGACTGCTCTGTCAAGTCAAGTCACATTTATTTATATAGCGCTTTTCACAATACAGATTGTATCAAAGCAGCTTCATAGTGATAACATGAAAGTAGTACAACACAGATCAATAATATTGTTAAATGTTAAATAAACCCAACTAAGCAAGCCAAAAGTAGGCAAAGCAAGGCGACAGTGGCAAGGAACCAAAACTCCATCAGATTGGATGGAGAAAAAACCTTGGGAGAACCCAGGCTCAGTCAGGGCCAGTTCTCCTCTGGCTTACATTCATATTGTTTATATGTAAATATTAAATATAAATATTGTTTATATGTAACACGGTGCCATAACATATCACCAGCGTTGAGTCGTCTCTTCACAGGCGTTGGGGCATCTGAATTCCCCGTGAGAGGCCGGATACAAACTGGACCTGACGAATGCCATTTTCTCGGGACAACGTCCGAAGATAACAGCAGAAAGGCAGATGGGAAATAATTTGCATAGCTGATGTTCATAACGACAAAGACTCTGTCAAGTCTTTGTCGTCAGTTAGGAACCTGTTTGTGTCTGTTTGTGTGTGTGCTCTCTTTGATACCAATCTTTCATTTGAAAAAAAATTCTACTATCTTTAAAACCGCATTTTTCCCATCTTAAAAATATTTCTAAATTACATCATATTCTCTCAATGACAATTACAGAACAATTAGTTCATGCGTTCATGACATCAAGGCTAGAAACTCAACCCAAAGAAGAGTGTGTTGGTACCCGACCAGAGAACTTTGTTTCTGGGGTGGTGTGGAACTTGATCACGATGTGGGCACGAATGTCTCCTGCACGTATCGTGTCCACCCTGGCCATGGTGACCAGGATATAGCTAGGCCAAGCCATCACTGTGAAACATTTTCAGAGAGTGTTAGGGCTCAAGCATCTGCATCCAATGGGATTCCATCCAGCCTGATGCACATGAGAGCCTTACAGAGGGGGTTTTCCCAATGGGGAACCCGCTCCGTATGATCAGGGTTACGCGTCCCAAGGTTCTGTGCTGGGAGCGTCATGTCGACGGAAAGCCGTTTCGAGAGGTCTGTGGCAGGACCATCATTCTGGAAATGCTTGCGGTCTTCCGAGCTCTGAGGAGTTTCCTGCCGGACCTCAAGGGTCACCACACAAGGGTTCTTGTGAGTACAGACAATATGTTGGTGGTGTCCTATCTAAATCATCAGGGAGTCTGAGATCACGCACCTATATGCAGACTGGCGCATCAGGTCCTCCTGTGGATTCCTTGTCTCTCAGAGCAACATACATCCCAGGGGACCAGAATCAGGGAGCAGAGATTGAGGCAGGGGCTGAGGCCCAGGGAATGGAGACTTCACCCCGATGTGGTGGAGTCGATATGCGAGAGGTTCAGCCTCTCTGTCCACACACACACACACTATCCACTAGTTTTCTCTCATGCGTCCAGCCCCGCTAGTGTTGAATGCCATGGTGCAGGCGTGGCCTAGGCTGCCGTCGGATGTGCATTTCCCCTGATCGCTCTGCTCCCTGGAGTTCTGGAGAGAGTCCTGTTGCAATGGGGTCAGTCTACTCCTGGTTGCCCAGTTGTGGCCGACCCGAGTATGGTTCTCAGACGTAACATCGCTCCTGGATGGCCCTCCGTGGAAGATTCCCATCAGGAGGGACCTGCTTTCACAAGTGGAAGGCTCAATATTCCACCCTCGGTCAGAGCTATGGAAACTGTGGGCCTGGCCCCTGAGTTGGCACATTACCGAGAGGCTGGCCTGTCAGCAGGAGTAGTCAAGAC
This sequence comes from Hybognathus amarus, assembly GCA_030378365.1. NCBI lineage: Eukaryota > Metazoa > Chordata > Actinopteri > Cypriniformes > Leuciscidae > Hybognathus > Hybognathus amarus. The sequence continues at coordinate 410,838 of JAQIUQ010000493.1, forward strand.
CATACCTATAGATGTTATAGTCTTCCTTGAACGCCAGGTGCATGAGTGCTCTCGTCCTAAGTGTTCCTGTTTTAAGCCTCACAGGCTGAAAGACAGACAGGGTTCATTGTGGCATAGAGGGTATTTGTTAACCAAGGTGTTATTATGACTCATTGTCTCGTTCCCTTACGAGGGTTACAGTCGTAACCAGAGATGTTTACTTTTTTCTTTTTTCTCTTCTGTTTATATTCACTCGTTTTAGCTCTTTCAGTAGCCCAATTTTCATTACCATTACTACTATATAGTGCTAAGTACTATTAAAATAATGATAATGTAATGGAAGAGATTGATAAGAATTGTTTGTGTTTTTCAGGTTCTAGCACTAGCAGAAGCCGCAGAAGACACCCGGAGCGCTTAAACCAGGCGTTTGTGCGTTTGAGGAGCCGCGACTCACCTGCTCATCCTGTTGCTGTGTCTGTGGCAGAGACTGGAACTCAGAGCAGAGCGACATCCTGGAGGCCACACTACTGCCCCTGCTGACCGATACACCACAACTGGTGAGAGAACACACACACACACACACTACTGCCCCTTCTGACCGATACACCACAACTGGTGAGAGAATACACACACACTACTGCCCCTTCTGACCGATACACCACAACTGGTGAGAGAACACACACACACTACTGCCCCTGCTGACCAATACACCACAACTGATGAGAGAACACACACACACTACTGCCCCTGCTGACCGATACACCACAACTGGTGAGAGTTTGTGGATATTTTTCGGATATTTCTCATATCCGAAATCATTTAACCCGACCATTACGGTTATATTTTAAGCCCGAACCCGAGGTCCGTTTCTCACAGTAAATCTTTTTTTTTTTTTTTTGCTATGTTATAATTATGCAACAATAATTAAAAAAAAAACACACAAACACAGTTTCACCAAGGCACCGTGGCCCCTTATCTGTCAGCACACAAGAAAATAAAAGACTTTACGAAACCTTGCTGTGGTTGAACAGGTGTAGCCTAATAGTCACCAATTCCTCTGGAATTCAAACATTTAACTTCAAAACAAAAGAATGGCAGGGGGCTCTCTCGGCTCCAGCATCCCATTGTCTTTTATCTGGCTGGCCCTTCTTGGTCAGGACTGGCGGCAAGCCAGAGAAGATAATCTCGAAATATAAAACATTTATAATACTCGGCCAACCCCAGGAAGGCACGTGCCTGTTTCTTTGTAGAGGGCCGGGGATTCTCCCTGATGGAGATTCTCCCAAATCGATAACCCAGGTATCGTGCCTGCAAAAGCCCTAGATTGTATTTTTGAGGGTAAGCGTTAGTCTAGCCCAACGTTGCCCAGCTAGCACCTCCCTCAGTCTAAGTAAATGTTCCTTCCAGTTCTCAGGCGGCTGCATAGGCCTGGTGTTATTGAAGAACTCTGTCCATCAGCCTTTGGAAGGTCGCTGGTGCCCCATGCAGGCCGAAAGCTAAGACCCAGGAATGCCAGTGCCCTGACGGAGTATTGAAGGCGGTCTTCTCTTTGTCGAAGTGAAAAGGGGTTACTTGTCAGTAACCTTTTGTCAAGTCCAGCGTGGAGATACTGGGTCCTACCAAGGCGTTCAATGAGTTCATCCACCAGGGTCATGGGGTAGCTGTCAAACTCCGGGCACTTCCTTAAGCTTACGAAAGTCATTGCAGAAGCAGAGAGGTGTCGTCAGGCTGGGGGACTGAGCACAACCCGGCTGGACCACGGGCTGGAGGAAGGCTCATTGACTCCTGAGCGGAGCATTATTTCCACTTCCTCAATGGCTTGCCGCCGATATTGGAATTTGGTAGGGCCGCTGCCGAACTGTGACACCATATGGGGGATGTCATTTGACAGGACGGAAGTGCGTTCCTGGTCAGTTGGAGAATACATTACCGAAGCTTCCGAATAAGGGCTTCCAGTTCTTTCTTTTGGTGTGGGCTGTGGATTCAGGTCTACCACAGGATCAACTTTGTTTGCCGTCAAGGCCACTGCAGGCTGTTCTGGGACCCAGCACTTTAACAGGTTGACGTGATAGATCTGCTCACCCCTTCATCTTATGCAGCCTATAATTTACAGGTCCGACTCTCTCAACTCTTTGGTAGTATGAGCAGTTCCTTTCGTTCCCCCCGCCTTTCTGCTACACAGTATAATAAGTAATTCTTTACAATGAGGTGTGGAGAGGGGTGTGGGGGTGGCTGACTTGTGACCAGCAGTGGTTCAAGCAATCAAGTCCTCTCAATGTTCTCTTCCTAGGGACCTGCTCCCTGTGATCTGCTGGAAAAGATCAGAGAAAACTTGAAGATTAGGTTGAGAAGACTCACCCGCTCTCTCACTCTCTGATGAAAGGTAAACCCGAGGAGTTCTTGGTTTCCGGAGTCAGCCAGCCCCACTCCCTGACCTGTCCCACAGGGTTTTTCTGGACATCCTAGAAGTTTCTCCAAGTAGCGTAGTGACCTTCTCTCACGATCTCAGTCACGGTGACATAATCTTCGATAAGCTGAGCGACCATAGCTTCATGAGCTTGGGTCAGTTGGGTCGCTTGCATGCGGATGGGTACCCGTGCATCATACACACAATCGCTAACCTTCTGAGCACCACAGACAGGGGAGAGTCCTACCTGAGCCAGGATATCTTTCTTCAGAAAATCACCATTCAGGTAGGTTGGTGGGAGGGAGGGAGAAATAAACTTGTTGGGGTTCCCCGGTCAGAAGAAGTGTTAACTTCTGGATCCATTCTGACTTTTCCAGCCCCCTTTCCTTGCGACCACCTCAAATGTGTGTAAAAAAGCTTCCGGGTCATCCTGCTCATCCTGGTGTAGTCTGAACAAAGATGCACCAGTTCCTCGGCCACATGATTTTGTCCCACCACATTAAACACCCAGCGAAAAGAGGGGAAATTAGCCAATTATCTGTGTGATCCGCACTGACTTGGGCAAGTCAATCACTCTCTGGGATCGCTCAGTTGCCCCCCATCATTAGTGTTGCCAGGGGTGATGGTGGGAGAGCCAGTAATATCACAACACTATTTACTATATATATATATATATATATATATATATATATTCATTAAATATTTTTATTTTATGAAACATTTTTAATGTTTATTGAGTTTTTCTGAGTTTTCAGGACCCATTGGACTAGGGTCAGGTAGCAGACCTCTACCACACACTCGTTATACACCAAATCTTTTGGATTCTTACAGTAGCTCTCATCTGAAATGCTGGTTGATTGCTGAAAATCTTCCCATCCACCACAGCTCTCAAACTGAACTCATATTCAAGCTTTAAATGCTTCCGCTCAATGAAACGGAGCCATGTATGAGAGCCATACAAGTTTGGTAGAACATGAGGGTAAAACGATGACATAATGAACTTAATCAAATCCCTGAAGTCTGATTGTTGATTTTCTCCCAGTGTGATGATCCTCAACCTCTTTATAAAACTGCCTGAGTTTAAGAGAAAGAGAGCTAAATAAAGAAACAGACATTTTGTTGTAAAATAAATAGGATAGATTTAGAGAGAATACACACACTCCAGTCTCCCTGCTGGAACCCTTACAGCTTACACACTCTCAGATTTCTCACCTACACACACACACACACACACACACACACACACACACACACACACACACACACACACACACACACACACACACACACACACACACACACACACACACACACACACACACTCCTGTCTCCTTGCTGGAACCCCGACCCCCTTCCTCACAGCTTGTTTCTGTAAAGCCTGAAGTGTCCGTCTCAGCCAGTATAATTCCTGCGGTGCTTTATCAGTTCCAGCGGCTCCAGTGATGATGATCTTCTGATACGGTAGAAACAGTCTCCAGTGTCGTTGTGTTCTTTCGGTTGTCAGTTCTCACATGTGCAGGCTTGTCTTGTCACTCAAACTTTTGTTTCAAATGTTTCAAAAGCAGCTCATTACTCTCACTATGCTTTATGTACTCTGCTGTCTAGTGTATGAACTTTATAAGGTTTTGTCTTTTATAATAGACCATCTTCTTCCTCTTCATAAGGAAAGCTGCGACATTCGAGAGCTTCCAATCACGAGGCTTTGTCCATAGAAATGTGCTCTTACTGTTTGTGTTTAAACTTGTTTAATCTGATGGGCAGAAAATATAATGAAATTATTTTTTATAATTATACTTAAATTTTCCAATAAAATATAATAAAATATAATTAAAATATATTTAATTAAAATATAATAAAATTTCAGAGTGACTACAGCGGCTCAACCTTAAGTTTATCAAGTGACGAGAATACTTTTTGTGCGCAAAAACTAACAAAAATAAAGATTTTTTTCAACAATCTCTACTCTTCCGTGTCAGTTATCCCATGCTGTTGTAGTGTAGACAGCACAGCGCTTCTGGGTTCTGCATCAGAACGGCAGGCTCACTATTGGCCGATGCTTGGTCATGTGTGTGATGCAGGCCAATAGTTGCAAACGTATTTCAAACAACAAAGATCTCCCCATGAGTATATCGGGCCTTCAAGATGAACAAACAAAGATAAATACTTTTTTTAATGATAATTACAACATTTCTTAATGCATTATTAAAATTAAAAGTTTCATATGTTCATTTTATTTAATGGATCTGAGCAATGTTAATGTTTGTTAATTAACATGAACTAATGGAACCTTATTGTAAAGTGTTAACTAACAACCACATAACCCCACCCATAACACCTTAGCAACCACATAACCCATACCATAACACCTTAGCAACCATATAACCCATCCCATAAAACCTTAGCAACCACATAACCCATCTCATAACACCTTAGCAACCACAACACCCCAACATCACTGTGCTATGTTTGCACTCTTGAGGAAATGTAATAATCTAATGATCCTCAGCCAGACAGTAACACAGAAACACGTGTTGCCTAGGACTGTGAACAACATTGAGATCTCTGAAGCCTCTATAGAGAGAGTGTGTTTCAGTGTGCCAAACACACACACACACACACACACACACAGTCATGTCATTTCTCTTTTATTACTCCGGCTGGTGTAATCCGCTGAATTTCCTTCCTTGGAGACTGGAATCTGATTTGTCCGTGTCTTCCTCTGAATGGCCCCTGTCTCCTGCCGTGATTTGAGGGCTGGTCCCTGTCATCAGTGTAACAAGGCTCATTACCTGCCATTAGATCTCATTAAGAGCCTGTGTGGAGACAGTCGAGACACATTCACCTTTCTGTCAACACTGACCATCTCTGAGTCTTTATCTGCCCGACGACACACGGGTGGAGGAGCTGCAGGCCAGACTTACAGACGCTCACACACACTCACACACACACATGCACACTAACCCGACCCCTAAACCTAACCATCACACACAACGGTTTTTTACTCATTCTGTATGAATTATAAGCTTGTTTCCTCAGTTTAGGCCACAGTCCCCGTGAGTGTGTGTTCAGGTTTAAGTCCCCCTCAGGATAGAAAGCATGTACACACACATCTTTGTTCACAGGGAGTAACTTTCCATTCATGAGGCGTGTGGCAAACCCTACTTCACAACCCATGCAAAAAACATGTACTCACTTAAAATTCCACTTACAAGTTTATGGCTTGTTTGCATGTAGATGAGTTTTAGATGTGGCGAGAGCAATGCTGGAGTGTGTGTGGCTCAGGGAATAAAAACACCAGACGGAAGGCAAACAAAGGATGAGAAACTATTACAAATAAATAAGACAGTATGCTAAGGTAAATTAAGTTGTTCCTTTGTAATCTAGAAGTTAGTTAGTGAGGCAAAAATAGAAGAGTTACAATCATAAACGTCACACTTCAGGATGTAATCCTCATTTTAAACCCCATTTTCTCCAGCAGTTTCTCCAGTAAGAAATTACATTTTTGAGGAAAACATTCCAGAATTTAGTTTTCTCCAGCATTACCTTTTCAACCGATGAATAATGTTATTTAAACTGATGAATTATCTTTTATGAATTGTGATGTTTGTCAGGCTCACGCTCCTCCATGTGTGTGTGTGTGTTTGTGTTTGGTCCTCAGGGCTGGGAGGAGAGTGTGGACGCAGCCGTCTCTCACCTCTTGAAGACGTGTCTGTCCCGCAGTGCTAAAGACCAGGCCCTCAGCCTGAGCTCCGGCCCGCTGCACGCTCCCGAAGGACACGGCCCGGCTCAAGAAGCACATCACACTGCTGTGTGACCGGCTGGGCAAGGGTGGCCGCCTCTCGCTCTCCTCAGAGGCCAACGCTCCTGCAGCACTCATGATGCCAGGTCAGACACACACACACACATGGCTTATAGCTCTATATGGGGCAGATGAGCTTCATTATGCCAGTTTACTTCATTATGCATTCAAAGACTCATATAGACGACATTATAAAATAATGTTTTGGCAAAGTTTTAGCTGTTTGAATTTTGAGCATTTTAGGTTTATCTATGTGTACTGAAGCATTCCTCGCATTCCACTCATTCCTAAGGGAGTCAGATTGACCTGTGAAGGAAGGCTAAATTACTTTTTTTAAATTTCAACCACAAAACTTTTTAGTTTTTTGTATTCGTGGTTCAATTGCAACAAAAAAGTCCTAGGGTCCTGGACCCCCTCTGATGAACACTCAATTTTTTTACAAAAATTCCAAAATGCCCCAAGGAGAAGATGAGTTAAAAGAGTGAAGGAATCACATGGAGCCCAGTATAGAGCCTTGGGGTTCTCCACAGAGGATCCATGCAGGAGTTCCCACACTGAAACACTCCCAATTCAGAGGCTAAACTCTTCAAAAGTTTTCTGAAATGATGTTCAAATATGCAATTAATGATCTAATTAAAAATGCACTAATTTGCGTCATGTCCAGGACAGAAATCTGAACATTGAATGAATGAGGTTCTACAAATCTCATTTGATTTTGTTGCCATATTAGACTTAGAGGTTTTTACAGCGGATTTTGGATTTATCTTTTTATCACTGCATAATCATAAAATCCTGCCAACAAACCATTTTTTTACTCAAGCAAGCAAGCAACCACCTCAGCGACGACCCAGAACGCCTTTGAAACTGCACAGCAGCACAACATGCTAAACCCCTAATAATGCTTAAATAAAACTGCAGTTCCCATTCCCATGCGAGTTTTGCACACATATCCTGAAGAAAATGTAGTTTTTGGTCAGTAAACTACACCTTCTCATGTTCCACGAATGCTATTGTAGTGATAGGATTGGAGCGAATCGAGCTTTAATCTTCAGAGGACACATAAAACGCCCCAGATCCCTGAGGAATGTGTGAATGATTAACTGGATGGGCCTGTTATCAGACGCCTGTCCTCCCGGTGTCTGGACCCTGTGTGTGTGTGTAGATATGATCCTCTGGTCAGCTGCCAGTCGTGTGGAGGAGAATGAGTGAGTAATCTGCTGAAATTGCTTTTGTCTGATGTAGTGCGTCTGCAGGAGGTGTTGCTCCCTTCCTTCAAGTTTAAAGTCAAACTCCTGACACTCTCTCTCACACACACACTTGTGTTTTATCCGTCTGATTTGTGCGTTCCTGTCTGCCGAGTCCTGCTCTCCCTTTCCCGACCTTGAGTTAAAGGTATGACATCACAGGGAAGGATCGCCACACTCCCTGAGCACCTGCCATATTTATCCTGTTTTTCTTTCTGTTTTCGGTCTTCAAGATCTCCTTGTGAACGATCCACTGAAGGTCACGGTTCGTTCAGGGAAGAGTCAGTGTTTGGCTCACTGGTTAAAGTCAAGCCAAATTCACAGATTTGTTTAAAATGAGTTTCTTCCTCAAAAAATTGAAATTAGAATAAACTGAAACGAAAATAAAAATGAAGTGCAAATTAAATGAAAAGTGACAACTGCATAAAAATGCTGGACTGATGATAAAAACATCAAATATGAATTGTATATTTTGAAATAGCCAACACAAATTTTTGTTTTTTTTTGTTAAACTTTATGCTTCCCCATATTAAGAATTGCATTAAAATTTTTGGTTCATCATTTATGTACGTTTTGAGAATTTATTATTTAAAGAATATTTCTTATTTGAGTAGGTGTTTAAAATCTTTTTACCTTTTACGTTATCTTTAGAGCAATTTAATTTGTTAGGAAAAAACTAAATTCTATACAGTTGGGCAGTAATTTACATAATTTGACTCATAAAGTGAATGCGTATATAAGGAAAATTCTAATGTGCCCAAAATAGAGCCTTGTGGTACTCCACAGCTGATGCATGTAGATGATGAGGAGGATTTACCAGGGAGGGGGAGGGGGGTATGAAATACTTTACGTTGATGTTTATGCCTTAAATTATTAATATTAAAATAATTCGATTTCCCAATCATTACAATTTGCCTATGCCAATATATGAAGCCATTTAAATAAGAGTTTTATTCAGCTTATCTGAAACGCTTATCTAATCAGCGGCAATCCTATTGGCCGGCGACTGCCTATGACGTCACTACTAGTGCGACCCAGGAGTGTATAAGGGGCGCCTGGAGAACATGTCAGCAACTTATTCGTCTTCAGGGACTGTTTTGTTTCAACGCTTCAACTTCAAAGTTCAAAAAGGTAATTATGGCTTGTGAAAACGCTTCAGCAAGTGTGTGCATCTGTGCACAGCTTATTGTTTGGGCTCCACGATCAGTTCCTGAGGGATAGGGTTGAGTAGGCCTCCTCGATGGTTTGGTAGCGTAAGACTGTACTCCCCTTGCTTTAAAGGGTGGATAGCACTTCTGCTAGGTACACTACCAGCCTCCACGGGCCCTGAACCACTGTGTACATCCAGGATTGAGTAGAGTTACTCCTCTACTGAACTCCTCTGCGCCTAAGAACCTTACTCTCCAGGATGCCCATCTCTATGATCCGGTGTGTGAGTGATTACTGCCACTATCTGGAGTCTTCCCTATCAGATGCCTCCACAAGTAAGGCAAATAATGTTGTAGACACTGTTTAGGAAACAGACAGGTTGTCGGCAAGACTAGGTCAGTAAATTCAGACCAGGTCAGCCTCCCTGGTGGCATGTGGGAAAGTGACTGGACTCCTTTGGACACCCTGGACATATTCCCTTATAGGAACCCCTTCCACAGAAGCTGTTGGTTTCAAGCCTTTGATTGGCCTTGGTAGGCCTTCACCGTATCAGGAGGCGTATCGGTTGGGCAGTGGCCGTAGGGAATACTCTCACAGTCAGCCTGTGTGTGACCCGAAGGTGGAGTGTTTTGGCTTTTCAGTGAAACTGATGGGTTTTTTTGTCACCGCCAGAATTTGGCATGATCTCCCCTCAGCATGCTGGGATTGTATATCGTTCCCCAAAGCGTCATCAATGCAGTGCAGAGTTCCCTTTCCAAAGTCTAGGTCCCTTTGAACAAGAAACAAGACATTGCATGTTTTCGCAATGCCTCGGGATGCCTGGGGGATGCCTCAGGATGCCGGGATGCCTGGAACAGTCTTTCAGACGATAAGTTGCTGACATGTTCTCTGGCGCCCCTTATATAATATTGGGTCGCACTAGTAGCGTGACGTCAAAGGCTGTCACCGGCTAATGGGATTGCCGTGGTTAGATAAGGCTTTCAGACACCGGTTCACGTGGAGGCGTTCCCCATAGCAGTGTCTCCTACAGTCGTAACCTAGATGTTTTCTGTGCTGCTAGAGCTGTGACCGGCTGTTAATGTGGAAACAGAAGAAACATCGACTTAGCTGTTGATAGGAGCCTGAAACTCACGGTGCAGAACTGCTGAGTGTTGTGGAGCGTAGTGTATTAACATGGTCTTACCTGCTTTCAACACTCAATACAACTTCCTGACTACTGGAAGCAATGTCATCACAAGACTAACCGAGTGTATGTGCATCAGCGTCACCGTCGAGCCGGAGAGACTGTGGTTACACACACTGAGTGGCAGAAACACTGAGCAATAGCACTGGTTTTCAGCGTGAATGCTGTGGAAAACACATCTAAACCAGAAAAGAGCTTTGAGATTGACTGGACAACGAGATTTGACAAGAAATCTGAGGTATATTTTTACACACTGCTGAAAACTACAGAACAGAGAAACAAATGAATCGCTGCAATTCATGGAAACATCTGGATCCAGGCAGTGAACGGTGGATTCACAGTTATTATTCTCTGTCAGTATGCTGAATTATGGGGTAAAATCACACCCTATATATTGCATTGGTATAAGTGATCATCAGGATTTAGACTTATATTGTATTTAAAGCGTTCACAGGCAAATGTGCTTTATGTATTTCCCCGGTGTGTAAATCAGGCTCATATAAACATGAGGAAACACGATTCTGCTGTATCTCAGTATCATGATCACTGGACCTTTGGGGAGATCACTATATCCAGTCTAAACTGATAATGGTCTGTTTTACTGTTTCTCAGTTTCTTCTGCTAAACTCAGTCGCTCCAGTGTGTTTACGCAGAGAGTGTGTTCACGCGAAGGGAGTGTGTTCACGCGAGAGTGTGTTCACGCGAGGGAGTGTGTTTACGCAGAGAGAGTGTGTTCACGCGAGGGGAGTGTGTTCACGGAGGAGTGTGTTCACACGGAGGGAGTGTGTTCACGCGGAGGGAGTGTGTTCACGAGGAGGAGTGTGTTCACGCGGAAGGGAGTGTGTTCACGCGAGGAGTGTGTTCACGGAGAGTGTGTTCACGCGGAGAGAGTGTGTTACACGGAGGGAGTGTGTTCGCGAGAGTGTCACGCAGAGTGTTCGCGAGGAGTGTGTTCACGCAGAGAGAGTGTGTTCACGCGGAGGAGTGTGTTTCACGCAGAAGTGTGTTCACGCGAAGGGAATGTGTTCACGCGAAGAGAGTGTGTTCACGCGAAGGGAGTGTGTTCACGCGAGGGAGTGTGTTCAGCGAGGGAGTGTGTTCACGCGAGAGGAGTGTGTTCACGCGAGGGAGTGTGTTCACGGAGGGAGTGTGTTCACGCGGAGGAGTGTGTTCACGCGAAGGAGTGTGTTCACGGAGGAGTGTGTTCACGCGGTTGAGGGAGTGTGTTCACGCGGAGGGAGTGTGCTCACGCGAGGGGAGTGTGTTCACGGAGGGAGTGTGTCACGGAGGAGTGTGCTCACGCGGAGGGAGTGTGCTCACGCGAGGGAGTGTGCTCACGCGAGGGAGTGTGCTCACGCGGAGGGAGTGCTCACGCGAGGGAGTGTGCTCACGCGGAGGAGTGTGCTCACGCGGAGGGAGTGTGCTCACGCCGGAGGGAGTGTGCTCACGCGGAGGAGTGTGCTCACGCGGAGGAGTGTGCTCACGCGAGGGAGTGTGCTCACGCGAGGGAGTGTGCTCACGCGGAGGAGTGTGTTCACGCGGAGGAATCTGCTCACGCGAGGGAGTGTGCTCACGCGAGGAGTGCTCACGCGGAGGGAGTGTGCTCACGGAGGGAGTGTGTTCAGCGGAGGGAGTGTGTTCACGCGAGGGAGTGTGTCACGCGAGGGAGTGTGTTCACGCAGGGAGTGTGTTCACGCGAGGGAGTGTGCTCGCGGAGGGAGTGTGCTCACGCGGAGGGAGTGTGCTCACGCGGAGGGAGTGTGCTCACAGCGGAGGGAGTGCTCACGCGGAGGGGAGTGTGCTCGCGGGGAGCGCGGAGGGAGTGTGCTCACGCGAGGGAGTGTGCTGGAGGGAGTGTGCTCACGCGGAGGGAGTGTGCTCACGCGGAGGGAGTGTGCTCACGCGGAGGGAGTGTGCTCACGCGGAGGGAGTGTGCTCACGCGGAGGGAGTGTGCTCACGCGGAGGAGTGTGCTCACGGAGGGAGTGTGCTCACGCGGAGGGAGTGTGTTCACGCGGAGGGAGTGTGCTCACGCGGAGGGAGTGTGCTCACGCGGAGGGAGTGTGTTCACGCGGAGGGAGTGTTCACGCCGGAGGGGAGTGTGTTTGCGCGGGAGACTCTGTGCATGACCTCTGTTAACCTCTAGTAGCCCTAAACAGGACTCTATTCTGAAATCTAAACCCCAGTGATTGTGAAATCAGTCACTTTCAGTTGAGCTGATGGTGTAGTGAAGTGTCGAGCACACACACACACACACACACTGTGTTATGAGGCCCGATTCTGGTCTGAAATATCACTCCTACATGAACAGCTTGGGTCAATATCAGAGCAGGATTATGATAATCTTTCCTGAGGAAAGTCAGCCGTCTCACCAGATTTGTCTATTCGGGGTATGTGGTGTGAAAAGAGGATTGTGGGTAAGGGACTGGACAGAGAGACCCTCTCGAAGCTCTTAATTCTGGCTGATCCTCAGCGCGCACACACACACACACACACTGCAGATCCGTCTGATGGAGTCCAGCAGGTGTGCTACAATCAGTTTCTGCATTTATGTTTATAACCCGCTGTTGTGTTCAGTACCTGTGTGTGTGTGTGTGTGTGTTCTCTATCCAGAGCAGAAGAAACTTACTGTGTAGAGCGGCTCACTGTGTAAGAGCGGAACCCCGTAAAGTCACATGACATTATGTCACAAATTATAATTTTTTTAAATGGAACAATTTATTGAAACTTTATACAAAAATATTAAAACAAAAGCATTGAAAAAAGTTTTAATGCTTTGCATCATATTTGATAAATCAGGGTTTTATGTCTTCTGTAGTCTGAGATAGTGAGAATTTGGAGGAAAAAACACCTCGGATTTACTTCAGATGCCCAAACTGAGCAAACTATATTTATATAAACACAAATTAAGATGCTTGTAATGTAAATCAATGAGATCTTTATAACAGTACAGTGGATACTTTAATAAAATACACACATATCAATATCTGCCAATAGTAAGATGATAATGCAATACAATGATTGACAGATGAACAAACAACCCTTCCTCAAAAGAATGATCTTATGTGACACTCATGATTTTTCTAATAAATGATAAAATAATCACGTAATCTTGCTTCAGTCCAGTAGGTGTTCATCTTGATCTATCACTAACAATATCAAAGTTATTATTACGTTTTCTTGATACAAATCAGTGTAAAGAAGCCCATGAAGGAGGACATTTGTCCAGTTACAGTAGAAGAGCTTTACTGGATACATCAGCTCTGCAGGAGGGTTTAGAAGAAGAAATCAATGCATCAGACAAGGTTAAACTAAGAGTGTGTGAGTGCTAATGCTGAGTGTGTGTGTGTGTGTGTTGTGCAGTGAGCTGCGAGTCCATCCCTGAGCCGGTGGTTGAGCAGGAGGAAGAAGCGCTTCAGGACTCGACTCAGTTCATCAAGAAGAAACAGCCGTCCAAGAGAGTCAAGAGCAAGTCAGGTAAGACTTCACCTCAGAAACACTGAGGTTTCTCACACACACACACACACACACACACGCACACATATACATACACACGTGCACTGATCTCACCAAGGACTGTGAACCGTCATCATGTACGGTGTGCTGCAAACTAACAGGAAGTGATTGTGTGTAGATTATGAAGGAGTAAATCAGAGTCCGGCAGGTGTGTGTGAACTGTGAACACACACTGTTGTTTGTGTGTTTCAGCTGGTCATCAGCACAGGCCTTCATATGATTAACCCACACAGACACTGGTAATGGGCTGAAGATCTGTCAGGAGATCACACACACACACACACACACACAGAAGATCAATACACACACAAATCTTGACCTTCTAAATCACTAAATTGCTAAAATCCAGTTTAATTACGGTAATACACACTAGAAAAAAAGAAACATCAGTCAAGTCCTCTGTTGAGTTGAGCAGATCTCCTTAGTGTTGGAATGTGTGAAATCGTCAGTAATTATTGAGCAGTGTGTGTGTGTGTGTGTGTGTAACCGCTTTGAACTGTTCAGATTCCTGTGTGCTTTACTGCGGATAACCCTGTCAGAGTCGTGATGAGACCAGAAGGAATGTTACAGAAGCGGACACACACTCCAGTTACACACACTCACCAGGAAACTCACTCAGACTACATTATCACACACTCTTTACACAGACGGCTAAGAACACACACTCCACAGTCTATACAGACGACTGAGATGAACACTTATCACACACTCCTAACACAGACGGCTGAGACGAACACTAGAGGCAGTAAAACTCCAACAACTTGTTTCCACACTAATCATGTTCATCAGTGAGTAAAGGCCCAGTTCCTCTCAGAGGGCCGTTGACTGACCCCAGAACAGTGACCTCAGAACAGTGACCTCAGAACAGTGACCTCAGAACCGTGACCTCAGAACAGTGACCCCAGAACAGTGACCCCAGAACAGTGACCCCAGAACAGTGACCTCAGAACAGTGACCTCAGAACAGTGACCTCAGAACAGTGACCTCAGAACGGTGACCTCAGAACAGTGACCTCAGAACAGTGACCTCAGAACAGTGACCTCAGAACAGTGACCTCAGAGCAGTGACCTCAGTGCAGTGACCTCAGAACAGTGACCTCAGAACAGTGACCTCAGAACAGTGACCTCAGAACAGTGACCCCAGAACAGTGACCCCAGAACAGTGACCTCAGAACAGTGACCTCAGAACAGTGACCTCAGAACAGTGACCCCAGAACAGTGACCCCAGAACAGTGACCTCAGAACAGTGACCTCAGAACAGTGACCTCAGAACAGTGACCCCAGAACAGTGACCTCAGAACAGTGACCTCAGAACAGTGACCTCAGAACAGTGACCTCAGAACAGTGACCTCAGAACAGTGACCTCAGAACAGTGACCTCAGAACAGTGACCTCAGAACAGTGACCTCAGAACAGTGACCTCAGAACAGTGACCTCAGAACAGTGACCTCAGAACAGTGACCTCAGAGCAGTGACCTCAGTGCAGTGACCTCAGAACAGTGACCTCAGAACAGTGACCTCAGAACAGTGACCTCAGAACAGTGACCCCAGAACAGTGACCCCAGAACAGTGACCTCAGAACAGTGACCTCAGAACAGTGACCTCAGAACAGTGACCTCAGAACAGTGACCTCAGAACAGTGACCTCAGAACAGTGACCTCAGAACAGTGACCTCAGAACAGTGACCCCAGAACAGTGACCCCAGAACAGTGACCTCAGAACAGTGACCTCAGAACAGTGACCTCAGAGCAGTGACCTCAGTGCAGTGACCTCAGAACAGTGACCTCAGAACAGTGACCTCAGAACAGTGACCTCAGAACAGTGACCTCAGAGCAGTGACCTCAGTGCAGTGACCTCAGAACAGTGACCTCAGTGCAGTGACCTCAGAGCAGTGACCTCAGTGCAGTGACCTCAGTGCAGTGACCTCAGAACAGTGACCTCAGAACAGTGACCTCAGAACAGTGACCTCAGAACCGTGACCTCAGAACAGTGACCTCAGTGCAGTGACCTCAGAACAGTGACCTCAGAACAGTGACCTCAGAACAGTGACCTCAGAACAGTGACCTCAGAACAGTGACCTCAGAACAGTGACCTCAGAACAGTGACCTCAGAACAGTGACCTCAGAACAGTGACCTCAGAACAGTGACCTCAGAACAGTGACCTCAGTGCAGTGACCTCAGAACCGTGACCTCAGAACAGTGACCTCAGAGCAGTGACCTCAGTGCAGTGACCTCAGAACAGTGACCTCAGAACAGTGACCTCAGAGCAGTGACCTCAGTGCAGTGACCTCAGAACAGTGACCTCAGAACAGTGACCTCAGAACAGTGACCTCAGAACAGTGACCTCAGAACCAGTGACCTCAGAACAGTGACCTCAGTGCAGTGACCTCAGTGCAGTGACCTCAGAACAGTGACCTCAGAACAGTGACCTCAGAACAGTGACCTCAGAACAGTGACCTCAGTGCAGTGACCTCAGAACAGTGACCTCAGTGCAGTGACCTCAGAACAGTGACCTCAGAACAGTGACCTCAGAACAGTGACCTCAGAGCAGTGACCTCAGTGCAGTGACCTCAGTGACAGTGACCTCAGAACAGTGACCTCAGTGCAGTGACCTCAGAACAGTGACCTCAGAACAGTGACCTCAGAACAGTGACCTCAGAACAGTGACCTCAGAACAGTGACCTCAGAACAGTGACCTCAGAACAGTGACCTCAGAACAGTGACCTCAGAACAGTGACCTCAGAACAGTGACCTCAGAACAGTGACCTCAGAACAGTGACCTCAGAGCAGTGACCTCAGTGCAGTGACCTCAGAACAGTGACCTCAGAACAGTGACCTCAGAACAGTGACCTCAGAACAGTGACCCCAGAACAGTGACCCCAGAACAGTGACCTCAGAACAGTGACCTCAGAACAGTGACCTCAGAACAGTGACCTCAGAACAGTGACCTCAGAACAGTGACCTCAGAACAGTGACCTCAGAACAGTGACCTCAGAACAGTGACCCCAGAACAGTGACCCCAGAACAGTGACCTCAGAACAGTGACCTCAGAACAGTGACCTCAGAGCAGTGACCTCAGTGCAGTGACCTCAGAACAGTGACCTCAGAACAGTGACCTCAGAACAGTGACCTCAGAACAGTGACCTCAGAGCAGTGACCTCAGTGCAGTGACCTCAGAACAGTGACCTCAGTGCAGTGACCTCAGAGCAGTGACCTCAGTGCAGTGACCTCAGTGCAGTGACCTCAGAACAGTGACCTCAGAACAGTGACCTCAGAACAGTGACCTCAGAACCGTGACCTCAGAACAGTGACCTCAGTGCAGTGACCTCAGAACAGTGACCTCAGAACAGTGACCTCAGAACAGTGACCTCAGAACAGTGACCTCAGAACAGTGACCTCAGAACAGTGACCTCAGAACAGTGACCTCAGAACAGTGACCTCAGAACAGTGACCTCAGAACAGTGACCTCAGAACAGTGACCTCAGTGCAGTGACCTCAGAACCGTGACCTCAGAACAGTGACCTCAGAGCAGTGACCTCAGTGCAGTGACCTCAGAACAGTGACCTCAGAACAGTGACCTCAGAGCAGTGACCTCAGTGCAGTGACCTCAGAACAGTGACCTCAGAACAGTGACCTCAGAACAGTGACCTCAGAACAGTGACCTCAGAACCGTGACCTCAGAACAGTGACCTCAGTGCAGTGACCTCAGTGCAGTGACCTCAGAACAGTGACCTCAGAACAGTGACCTCAGAACAGTGACCTCAGAACAGTGACCTCAGTGCAGTGACCTCAGAACAGTGACCTCAGTGCAGTGACCTCAGAACAGTGACCTCAGAACAGTGACCTCAGAACAGTGACCTCAGAGCAGTGACCTCAGTGCAGTGACCTCAGTGAAGTGACCTCAGTGAAGTGACCTCAGAACAGTGACCTCAGTGCAGTGACCTCAGAACAGTGACCTCAGTGCAGTGACCTCAGAACAGTGACCTCAGAACAGTGACCTCAGAACAGTGACCTCAGAACAGTGACCTCAGAGCAGTGACCTCAGTGCAGTGACCTCAGTGAAGTGACCTCAGAACAGTGACCTCAGAGCAGTGACCTCAGTGCAGTGACCTCAGAACAGTGACCTCAGAACAGTGACCTCAGAACAGTGACCTCAGAACAGTGACCTCAGAACAGTGACCTCAGTGCAGTGACCTCAGAACAGTGACCTCAGTGCAGTGACCTCAGTGCAGTGACCTCAGAACAGTGACCTCAGTGAAGTGACCTCAGAACAGTGACCTCAGAGCAGTGACCTCAGTGCAGTGACCTCAGAACAGTGACCTCAGAACAGTGACCTCAGAACAGTGACCTCAGAACAGTGACCTCAGAACAGTGACCTCAGTGCAGTGACCTCAGAACAGTGACCTCAGTGCAGTGACCTCAGTGCAGTGACCTCAGAACAGTGACCTCAGTGCAGTGACCTCAGTGCAGTGACCTCAGTGCAGTGACCTCAGTGCAGTGACCTCAGTGCAGTGGGCCAATTACAGTTTATTCATAAAGCACATGATAATACAACAATGTTGATCACAGTGATACACAAACAACACATTCAAATATAACAAACACAAATGACTATAAATGAAGATAAATGAATGATTTGTGGTCATTAGTGTTTTATGATGGCCTTATGATTACATTAATCTGTCATGTGGTTGGCTTTGACATTGGCAGTCATGAGGCATTATAACTGTGTCAGGAATATGTTTCTTGACCTCAACTACAGTGGTACACATTGAATTTGTCATTAAAATGTTATAATGCCTCATGACGTGTCTCTTCCCATGATAGAGTTGATAGAAGTCGACTCACAAACATAATCGAAGGTGGATCTGGTCATTCGGAAGTTACTGATGAATTCTGTATCAGTGAAGTCACTCAGATCAGTATCTCACCAGTCCTGGCTGTGACACCGCACCCACACACTTCTCTGTTTCATTTTCTTCTTAAAACGAGAAGACTGTAAGTGTGCTGCTCTGTTGTGAAAATAACTCTAATATTGCTAAACGAGCTCCACTGTAAGACATCCATTTAGCTACTTCCACAAACAACAAGTGACATCGTTGACCGTTGAGTACTCTTCTGTGCATGCGGGTCATTTTACGTTCACACAGGAGATCATAAAAGGTCTCTTTTAATTGGAGATGTGAACAGCCTTGCAAAAAAACCTCCTTCATATTCATGAGTCATGTGTCCTGTTATGATTATCAAGGTCTCGTGTCAGTCTTAAAGTCTCAAGTAAAGTGTTACTGATAATTGTACATCAGAAAACCTTTGAAAACACACCTACAAAGTGCGTGATTTGTAAACTAATAGATTTTGATGTTTGCATCACATGACCAGCCCCATACGTGTGTGTGTTGTGGTGAACTGGTTGAGGCGCTGGTGATGATGTGAAGCGCTCGGCTCCAGTGAAACACACACACACACACACACACAGAGCGGTTTATTTCACGTCTGCTTTCCTCAACACTGTCAGTTAGCTTATCCAGAGTTTAGCATGATTAGCCTCACTCGCCCGACATTTCATTTACAAACTACAACATGACAAAAGTGCCAGATATGATGTTCATCTGTTTATGATGAAACTGAACACACTTTTATAACACTGGACATTTCACTTAAGAGCGAATGATAATATCATTTTGCTAAAATGTCATGTTTTCCAGCAATCCTGGGCTGTTCATGTTAGTCACCAGAGATTTCCCAGAGATCTGTGCGGCGTAGAGCCGATCTCAGGAGGAACCCTGGCGGCTGATTGGCTGGTTGTGTTTAAAGCGGTGGATCTGCTCAGACACGTTCCTCAGTCGCCAGCTCACTTCTGTCATTAGCTGACTGATTAAACATGTTCCATTCCTCCCGACACACACACACACACACACACACACACACACACACACACACACACACGTGAGGAAGAGATCTGATACAGCTGAGAGGATTCAAACGTGGTCTCTGATGTCGGACAGAGCCACTCTTTCATGTGTGTGTTTCATCTCTCCACAGTTGTGTATCACACACACCACATCCGCTGCGAGTCACACACGTTTATGAACATGACTGTGAGCTGTTAAACACACACATTCAGACACGTGTAGTTCTTTCAGCGGCTACATATGATCGACCTCAGTATTTCTGAAGTTATATGATTACAATATAACCGCACTGCTGAAGTGTTGTAATTATAACTTTAAAAATAAAATGACTAAATTATTAAAGTGAATATATGATTTATGCAGTTAACATTATTATCTAGATGAATAGTAACTCATGTCTTCACCTAAATGTAGATTCATTACATAAAATGCATAAAATGAACACTGTTAAGTGAGATTTTCAGAATTTCAAGTGTGGAAAATGAACCTTATGGACTGTATTTGTCTTCATTTGATATATTATATATTATTTATTTATATTATACATTTATTATTTATATATTCATATTATGTATTATTTCCACTGAAGAAACACACACATTGTGTGTAACACATTTTTAGCCACTAATCTAAAATCTTTTTTTTTTACATGGTCAGGATTAACAAAACGGATGTTAACATAGTGGATGTGTGTGTCCACTGCGACAAGCGCTAGAAATCACACCCAATCAGAAGAGCATGTGGGCGGAGATCATCGCAGTGATTGGTGCACATGTGAATGTAGTCGATGAGTGAGACGAGTTCTCCACTAATTCACACGGATAATAATTGAATGTTTATATATTTCATTCATTATTCCTTTTCAATTTGAAATGGACTATCAACCCAAACAAATGAATCACGATTCAAAAAGCCATGTTTTCAAGACCGAATGTGAAAACGAGCCAATTATTAAAAGCGGTGTCTATCAGTGGATATGTTATCTCTCAAACGCTCCGTGTGTGTGTGTGTAAGCGCTCAGTGATGTGGCTAGTGTGTGTAGAGGCTGAAGAGCAGCACTGGAGACGAGACACACACGTCTGGACATTAATGTTTCCTCACCAGCAGGATGAACCGTTTTCAATGGTTGGAATTGTTGTTGTTCGCTCGTCTCCATGGTTTCATTGGTTGCTCATAGCGACTCATTGTTGGATTGCTTTGATCCGCCTGATCCTTGTTTTGTTCACTGAGTTTGTCAGGTGTGTATTGGTCTGGTGTTGTTTGTGTTAACACACACTCTTCTGAGTTGTGTTTTTGGTTTGTCTAGTATGTTAGAGGTAAAGGTTCAGTCTTTTTGTTACGCTGGTTAAGTCTCATATCCCGATACACTGATCACTATGTTAAGTAAATGTATCTTTATAAATGTGTATCATCTGTGGAAGCGTACGACTATATAATGTCTGTTTAATCATTTGATTTGGTCTGAATGACGTGATACTGTCTGTTCTCTTGTCAATCATCGTGTGTTTGTGTGTTTTACACCACACGTGTAATACAGCAGACACACACACATCAGTGCAGACACACACACACATCCGTGCAGACACAGTGAGTCTGTGAATCTGAGTGAGTCTGTGTGAATCTGAGTGAATCTGTGTGAGTCTATGTGAGTCTGTGTGAATCTGAGTGAGTCTGTGTGAGTCTGTGTGAGTCTGTGTGAATCTGTGTGAATCTGAGTGAATCTGTGTGAGTCTGTGTGAATCTGAGTGAGTCTGTGTGAGTCTGTGTGAATCTGTGTGAGTCTGTGTGAATCTGTGTGAGTCTGTGTGAATCTGAGTGAGTCTGTGTGAATCTGTGTGAATCTGAGTGAGTCTGTGTGAGTCTGAGTGAGTCTGTGTGAGTCTGTGTGAATATGTGTGAGTCTGTGTGAGTCTGTGTGAGTCTGTGTGAGTCTGTGTGAATATGTGTGAATCTGAGTGAGTCTGTGTGAGTCTGTGTGAATCTGTGTGAGTCTGTGTGAATCTGAGTGAGTCTGTGTGAATCTGAGTGAGTCTGTGTGAGTCTGTGTGAATCTGAGTGAATCTGTGTGAGTCTGTGTGAATCTGAGTGAGTCTGTGTGAATCTGTGTGAGTCTGTGTGAATCTGTGTGAGTCTGTGTGAATCTGTGTGAGTCTGTGTGAATCTGAGTGAGTCTGTGTGAGTCTGAGTGAGTCTGTGTGAGTCTGTGTGAATCTGAGTGAGTCTGTGTGAATCTGTGTGAGTCTGTGTGAGTCTGTGTGAATCTGTGTGAGTCTGTGTGAGTCTGTGTGAGTCTGAGTGAGTCTGTGTGAGTCTGTGTGAGTCTGTGTGAATCTGAGTGAGTCTGTGTGAGTCTGTGTGAGTCTGTGTGAATCTGAGTGAGTCTGTGTGAGTCTGTGTGAGTCTGTGTGAATCTGTGTGAGTCTGTGTGAGTCTGTGTGAATCTGTGTGAATCTGAGTGAGTCTGTGTGAGTCTGTGTGAATCTGAGTGAATCTGTGTGAGTCTGTGTGAATCTGAGTGAATCTGTGTGAGTCTGAGTGAATCTGTGTGAGTCTGTGTGAGTCTGAGTGAGTCTGTGTGAGTCTGTGTGAGTCTGTGTGAATCTGTGTGAGTCTGTGTGAATCTGAGTGAGTCTGTGTGAGTCTGTGTGAGTCTGTGTGAATCTGAGTGAATCTGTGTGAGTCTGAGTGAGTCTGAGAGAGTCTGTGTGAATCTGTGTGAGTCTGTGTGAGTCTGTGTGAAGCCTTGACAAAACTGGCTTTGTGTGTTTTTTAACAAGAGACCTTTATGTGTGTTTAAAGGAAGCGATGAACAGTAAAATGTATTTTTCCAGAGTCCAGCTGTGCAGTGTGTGTGTGAACCGCACTCGTGAGCTATCAGAGGATCAAGTGTGTGTTCCTCATCACGGAAGGTGTGTGTGTGCTGCTTTTCCTTCCTTTACCAGTGGGGGAAATGTTGATCATGTATGTGTGAGTTATGGTTTCGCTTAGGTCATATGGTCATTCCTCAGTTTAATCAGTAGTTTTCCAGAAAAGAAGTATTTTAAAGATCCTAAAACAAATATCTTCTTTCTCTTTTCCCGGCCTGTGCGGATACGTGGAGTTACTTCCCTCCAATTACGCTGGAAAACTGGGATATGGTCCATGATAAATATTGAGGGATGGAAATGAGATGCGTTCCCAGGTCGCTCTCGTAGAAAGAGACGATGCCGAGCTGAGGACAGATGTGTGTACTGCACTGTTACGGATCAGAGATGACAGGCGTGTACATGTGTGGCCATAGACTCATTCCACAAATCATCACAAGGCTTCACCCAAAAAATATGATCTGATTTATCGGCAGATGTTATGAATCCCTCTTCTCATGTTAGCAAATCTTGAATATGAACAGTAACACAGACGTACACATATATTACATTTTTAATGTCCTCTCATCACTTTTTGTTCATGTAATCAACATTTTTAGGCTTCTAAAAGTGCATCTGATGTTTTCTGGAGAATTGTTTTATGTGGTGAACAAATTTAATTTAGGCTTTTATGAACATATAAACATATGAACACACCTAAAGGATTATTAGGAACACGTGTTCAATGACTCATTAATGCAATTATCTAATCGACCAATTACATGGCAGTTGCTTCAGTGCATTTAGGGGTGTGGTCCTGGTCAAGACAATCTCCTGAACTCCAAACTGAATGTCAGAATGGGAAAGAAAGGTGATTTAAGCAATTTTGAGCGTGGCATGGTTGTTGGTGTCGAAGTATTTCACAATCTGCTCAGTTACTGGGATTTTCACACACAACCATTTCTAGGGTTTACAAAGAATGGTGTGAAAAGGGAAAAACATCCAGTATGCGACAGTCCTATGGGCGAAAATGCCTTGTTGATGCGAGAGGTCAGAGGAGAATGGGCCGACTGATTCAAGCTGATAGAAGAGCAACTTTGACTGAAATAACCACTCGTTACAACCGAGGTATGCAGCAAAGCATTTGTGAAGAAGACACAACACACACAACCTTGAGGCGGATGGGCTACACCAGCAGAAGACCCCACCGGGTACCACTCATCTCCACTACAAAGAGGGAAAAAAAGGGCGACAATTTGCAAGAGCTCACCAAAACTGGACAGTTGAAGACTGTAAAAATGTTGCCTGGTCTGATGAGTCTGGATTTCTGTTGAGACATTCAGATGGTAGAGTCAGAATTTGGCGTAAACAGAATGAGAACATGGATCCATCATGCCTTGTTACCACTGTGCAGGCTGGTGGTGGTGGTGTAATGGTTTGGGGGATGTTTCTAGGCACACTTTATTAACTAACAATCTCCATTAACTGCAAGATGCTATCCTATCAATATGGGCCAACATTTCTAAAGAATGCTTCCACCACCTTGTTGAATCAAGGCCACGTACAATTAAGACAAAAGGGGGTCAAACACAGTATTAGTATGGGGTTCCTAATAATCCTTTAGGTGAGTGTGTATAGGGAACATCAGTGTATGGTAAAGGGAAGCTCAAACTGCTGGACAGGAGAACTGATGACGCTCGACTTTCAGGAGATTGACAAAAAAATGGTGAAATAACTATGAAAAAAAAGATTGTGTTTCAAAGATGAACAGAAGTTGTGCAGGTTTGAGTAAAAGATAACAGAATTGTCTTCTTATTTTGCACTGGTTTAGATAGTGGATCGTCCATCATATGAACTGAGCCGTGAAGAGACACAATCACTTTATATGATAAACAGAATTTAGTCTTATTCCCATACAGACATTGATGAAACGCATCAGTGAAAGCACACAGGATTCCTCATGTGACGCACACTTGCTTCAGAGAGGTTTATTCTCGTGTGTATCTGAATAAAAGTCCAGATCCATCGGTTCATAATATGAAGTGATCATGTTTCTTCAGGTAAAGTGCTGGTATGGAGTAGTGTTGGGTCAGTTCCTGAGCGGTGTGAAAGCGTCGCAGTGGTCGAGGAGTGGACCGTCCACGGACGAACTCTCTCAAGGTCATCACAGATATCTTCATTTGTGTTCTGAGGGTCATACGTGTTTAGAACATCATGAGGGTGACGATCACATTAATGCCAGAGCTTTAGCAGGAGTTGTGGATCACAGGTGTTAGATTCAGGAGATGAGGTCACGATAAGGTCACGGTGAGGTCACGATGAGGCTGAAACCAGCCCATCCAGAGCAAGTAGACTTTGACTATTTAACTTTACATTATTTTATTAATGTGTTATATTGATGGTGCTTTAGGAAGGATGTTGGTTTAGCGATGGTGTTTTGTGTATGAGCCGAACTCAGGCTGGAGAGTGTGTAGATGTTTAAGAGGCGGTTGTGTCCACTTTTATTTATTGCAATATTTAGGGTTCAGTTTTATTTCTGATTTTAAGAAAATAAACATGATTTCTCATCTTACAAATCAATTGTTTCTTATTTTCACTAGCGTTTGTCTCTCAGGTGTGGAGGGCTAGTGCGTTCAGTATGAGTAACACACTCAAGTCCTGTTAAAATCAGAGACTGTAAGACTTTTACTCTATTTTATATTATTGTGATGATGTTGAGTATTGAGTGTGTGTTCAGGGTCGCTAGAGGTCGTGCGGATCTTCCCGAAGCCTCGACTGGAACGCTGATCCAGGTTGAGCTTCTATTCTCTATTTTTACCCTCAGCTGTTGTAATTAACCTCGTCTATTAGCTCCAGCAAACTGGCTCAGAGTCAGTCCAGCACAGAAGAGTCGAGCCGAGAGAATGAGTCACCGCTGGCCACAGTTGCTCCGGGCCCAACCAACCGGATTACAGAGCGTTTCATTCAGCCAATCAGATCATCTCAGACCCACACGAGTCCAGTGTGCTGTCACACACACACACACACACACACACGCGCACATGATCTCAGCAGGTGACTCTTCATGGTAGAGGAGAGTGTAAACTGTAATGAAGTAAAAGTGAATCTCTCTCGTCTCTGAGATTCGTGCTGTTTAAGAGTTCCTTGTTCAGACGCACAGACTAATACCATATATTTGCCAATATTTCCTTGTCTGAAACAGTGTGTGATCATCACAAACACAAGCTTACAAGCTCTAAACGTTAAACCAGGAATTAGGAAGAATGTTGAAAAAAAAGAACAAATATGTTTTTTTACTAATGCTATTAATCACGATACTGTAACAAATGTATTGCTCAATTGCTCAATATTTCACAACTCAGCCTCTAGATTATTGATATGGGTCTGGCTGACCATTAACTGGACAAGTTCAGTTCCATCAGGATCCAGCCGAGCCGATATAGCCGGAGTCTCGTCACTCCTCCTCAGCAGCAAAACTAGAAGATTATACTGCCTTCTTTAAAAAGATTTATCAGGCAAACCAAGGATCCTTATTAAAGATATTACTCATTACAGAACATATCTTGGCCCATTATATGTGTACCTGACTGCATGATCAGAGACAGTGAGCGAGTGTGTTGGCATCATAGACTGTAAAAAATATGGACAAAGCGTCTGTGACGTCACCCATAGACTCTCTGAAGAACGGGTTTGAGGCTGTTTATGGGGGGTATGGGTGGAAACACAAATGTTCAGAAAGGATACAGAGGTGGTATGATGTGTTGTGTCAGATCATGGCCGAGACGTCAAATTCACTCAGCGCAGCCCGTTATCAGCTGTCAATCAAAGTTAACCGCCCTTATTTGTCATAAATTGTATATCTAAATACGATCTAAACTAACGAGTTAGAAAAAAATTCACCCCCCTCACAGTTGTCAGGCACGCAGAACATATTGAAGATTACAATAAAAGTCCATGGGACCAAACTGTAAAAACATGAATTTATGCTGTGAAAATGGACATTTTAACATGGAGTATATGGACATTTGCTCCCTTTTGGGACCGGCCTCTAGCGGATTTGAGATGTATTGCAGTTTATCGCACTTCCGGGTGAGCTTAAGCTTTCAGATTAGAATGTTGCCGCTTGGTCTGCGTGTGTTGTGTAGTTAAGGCTTCGAGGCGAGAGGAACTGGTGAATGCATGTGTACGGTTTGGGGAAATATGCATAATGTGTACAATTTTGAAGTCTATAGCCTTGGCACGATTACATACCAAATAGATTTAGCATATTTCTAAATACTACCCCATTCTTCTTCACTTCCAGAGACAGAGAGTTCCCTCTCCCAAACAAGTGTAGTTTTCAGAATACCAGTTCCCACTCGTGTATAACAGTCTCACTGGCCTTTCTCCAGGTGCCTTGACTCAAAGAAATGACTTACTATATTCACAGAAGAATAGAAAAACATGCAAATAAACCCCAGGAATAATATTTTGTGTAGATGAGGCACAACATGAGTCGTGACCGCATGAGCGGAGAGAGTCAGCGTTCATGTTGAGTTCACAGATGATTTTTCTTCTTCTTCTACGCTACACTGAGCGCAGTTGTTTGTCTTCCCAGTGTTAATGTAGCTCATCTCCATCTGTGTGTGTGTGTGTGTGTGACCGGAAGAGCAGAGTCACACACACACACATCAGCTGCTGTGAGGCTCTATAGGGGCCAGTGCTCGCACAGTTCCAGTACCGACAGCCTCGCTGTTAAACACACGTCTGTTTCAGACGCTCAACAAAGATGAAGTAAATATAATAAATCTGCTATGATGGAGTGATCTCTGGAGCTCTGGTCTAAACTGTAGAGTATTATACTTCCATCTAAAGATACTTCTTTAGGCATCGCATGAATCCCTCAAAGATCATCCCAGAATACTGTTAAGTTTGCATTTGCATCAATAAATATTGTTTAGTCTAATTCAAAATTCCTCCTGATTTTTCTGTTATACTCGATTGTCCTTTTAATTGGATGATACACTTCATATATGTAGCTTCATCTGTGGTCATGTCCCCTTTTTTGCATTTCGTACATTAAAAAAGGTCTTACACATGATTCGTGAAAATCACAAAGCCATTTTATAGTCTAATAAAGCAGTGTTTATAAGCACAGGCTGCTTTGTGTCCACGGTAATCGCTGTTCTGCTTTTCCATAAGCGCCACCTACTGTCAGAGAATCACATTGCATTTTCATTCTTCCGTGTCTGTCAGGATTGACCATTAGCTTAGCATAGTTGGATTGGCGGTCTGGTTCTGGGCAGCCTAGCCTGGATAACAGCAGCGATAACAGAACAGAACCAACCAGAATGTATTGCAGATATCATTCATTAATAAAGATTTTAATATACAACATAATTCATACAATCATCTTTTCTGAAAGTGAGTCATATATGTAGTCGAAATGTATCTGAATTTGGTGCCTTCTTGACCGAGGAAAGACAGGAAGTAACTTCATTTGTATGGAAAACAACAACTCCCACAATGCACCACATTGCACTGCTCCGCAAGCCACTCCCACTAATCCAGAACACCGCAAAACTAGGATAGTTCAGAACACAAACATCCGTGTCCTCGTCTGATTTCGATCCAGGAGAAATTGTCATCATTGAAATTCTTTTCAGCAGACAGACTCTGTCTCTGTGTCCAGTCCGCTCCAGTCCGCCCAGCTCAGAGCCAGTCTGCTCCAGTTCAAGCCAGTCCACTCAGCTCAGCCAGTCCGCCCAGTTCGAGCTCAGTCCGCCCATCTCAGCCAGTCCGCTCCGGTCCGCCCAGCTCAGCCAGTCCGGGCTTCTCGTCTGTGACAGGTCTTCTGCCTCCTGGTCCTCCATCAGCCTCAGCTGCTCTTCGATATAGACCCCTTTTGTGCCGACGTCACAGTTACGTCACGGCGCTAGCTGGAGGCAAAACAAAGTGAAAACTGGAGGCGGCTAATGCAAACCAGCACAGATTCGGCTCCATAATAAGGAGCTTAAATTACTTTTATTATAATTAAATATCATCGTATTGTGTTGTTTGGTGCAAGAATTCGATGAAAAATGAATATACAGTATCTGGAATTTTTATTTCTAGAAAATATGCACATCATTAAAATCGCACCGTAATGTCACTGTTTACATTGTCGTATTCTCGGCGCTGGCTCGGCAGAACTGCGGATCGAACACACAAATCTTGTACAGGACCATATAGTTATAGGCATCTAAAGATTTATATGCCCTCAGTTTCTCTTTACGATCGGCTTCTCTATAAGGTAGGTGTCGAAGTCAGGTCATTAAAATCTTCTTCTTCCATATCATATTGAGTACTTTCCGCCATTGTCGTCACTTCACATCTGTCTCCACAGTACCTTAGCTTAGCAGTGGAAGCTTAGCTTCCAAACAAGATGGTGCATATTGCTTTTAGTTTCTTGCAAATGAAGTTCCACCACCCCTGATCTGTAATAGGTCTGTAGCGTGAGTGGGTCACACCCCCTGATCTGTAAGAGGTCTGTAGTGTGAGTGGGTCACACCCCCTGATCTGTAAGAGGTCTGTAGTGTGAGTGGGTCACACCCCTGATCTGTAATAGGTCTGTAGTGTGATTGGGTCACACCCCCTGATCTGTAATAGGTCTGTAGTGTGAGTGGGTCACACCCCTGATCTGTAATAGGTCTGTAGTGTGATTGGGTCACACCCCCTGATCTGTAATAGGTCTGTAGTGTGAGTGGGTCACACCCACTGATCTGTAATAGGTCTGTAGTGTGATTGGGTCACACCCCCTGATCTGTAATAGGTCTGTAGTGTGAGTGGGTCACACCCCTGATCTGTAAGAGGTCTGTAGTGTGAGTGGGTCACACCCCTGATCTGTAATAGGTCTGTAGTGTGATTGGGTCACACCCCCTGATCTGTAATAGGTCTGTAGTGTGAGTGGGTCACACCCCCTGATCTGTAATAGGTCTGTAGTGTGAGTGGGTCACACCCCCTGATCTGTAATAGGTCTGTAGTGTGAGTGGGTCACACCCCTGATCTGTAATAGGTCTGTAGTGTGAGTGGGTCACACCCCTGATCTGTAATAGGTCTGTAGTGTGATTGGGTCACACCCACTGATCTGTAATAGGTCTTTAGCATGAGTAAGTCACACCCCCTGATCTGTAAGAGGTCTGTAGTGTGAGTGGGTCACACCCCCTGATCTGTAATAGGTCTGTAGTGTGATTGGGTCACACCCCCTGATCTGTAAGAGGTCTGTAGTGTGAGTGGGTCACACCCCCTGATCTGTAATAGGTCTGTAGTGTGAGTGGGTCACACCCCCTGATCTGTAATAGGTCTGTAGTGTGATTGGGTCACACCCACTGATCTGTAATAGGTCTTTAGCATGAGAAAGTCACACCCCCTGATCTGTAATAGGTCTGTAGTGTGATTGGGTCACACCCCCTGATCTGTAATAGGTCTGTAGTGTGAGTGGGTCACACCCCTGATCTGTAATAGGTCTGTAGTGTGAGTGGGTCACACCCCCTGATCTGTAAGAGGTCTGTAGTGTGAGTGGGTCACACCCCCTGATCTGTAATAGGTCTGTAGTGTGAGTGGGTCACACCCCCTGATCTGTAAGAGGTCTGTAGTGTGAGTGGGTCACACCCCTGATCTGTAAGAGGTCTGTAGTGTGAGTGGGTCACACCCCCTGATCTGTAAGAGGTCTGTAGTGTGAGTGGGTCACACCCCCTGATCTGTAAGAGGTCTGTAGTGTGAGTGGGTCACACCCCCTGATCTGTAAGAGGTCTGTAGTGTGAGTGGGTCACACCCCTGATCTGTAAGAGGTCTGTAGTGTGAGTGGGTCACACCCCCTGATCTGTAAGAGGTCTGTAGCGTGAGTGGGTCACACCCCCTGATCTGTAAGAGGTCTGTAGTGTGAGTGGGTCACACCCCCTGATCTGTAAGAGGTCTGTAGTGTGAGTGGGTCACACCCCCTGATCTGTAATAGGTCTGTAGTGTGATTGGGTCACACCCCTGATCTGTAATAGGTCTGTAGTGTGATTGGGTCACACCCACTGATCTGTAATAGGTCTGTAGTGTGAGTGGGTCACACCCCTGATCTGTAATAGGTCTGTCAGCGTGAGTGGGTCACACCCCCTGATCTGTAATAGGTCTGTAGTGTGAGTGGGTCACACCCCTGATCTTTAATAGATCTGTAGCGTGAGTGGGTCACACCCCTGATCTGTAAGAGGTCTGTAGCGTGAGTGGGTCACACCCCCTGATCTGTAATAGGTCTGTAGTGTGATTGGGTCACACCCCCTGATCTGTAAGAGGTCTGTAGTGTGAGTGGGTCACACCCCTGATCTGTAAGAGGTCTGTAGTGTGAGTGGGTCACACCCCTGATCTGTAATAGGTCTGTAGTGTGATTGGGTCACACCCCTGATCTGTAATAGGTCTGTAGTGTGAGTGGGTCACACCCACTGATCTGTAATAGGTCTGTAGTGTGAGTGGGTCACACCCACTGATCTGTAATAGGTCTGTAGTGTGAGTGGGTCACACCCCCTGATCTGTAAGAGGTCTGTAGCGTGAGTGGGTCACACCCCCTGATCTGTAATAGGTCTTTAGCGTGATTGGGTCACACCCACTGATCTGTAAGAGGTCTGTAGCGTGAGTGGGTCACACCCCCTGATCTGTAATAGGTCTGTAGTGTGATTGGGTCACACCCACTGATCTGTAATAGGTCTGTAGTGTGAGTGGGTCACACCCCCTGATCTGTAATAGGTCTGTAGTGTGAGTGGGTCACACCCCTGATCTGTAATAGGTCTGTAGTGTGAGTGGGTCACACCCCCTGATCTGTAATAGGTCTGTAGTGTGAGTGGGTCACACCCCCTGGGAAAATGTTTGTAGTCTCAGCCCCTCTATAAAGGTATGGGACTTCCTGCTTAGAATAACGCAAAATTAAGATTTTTACATCATTATAAGCAGGAACTGCAACACTTAAATCCATTTCAGGGGAAAATAAGGGAATCATGAACAACCATTCAAAAATATGACTGGGTTTCTAACGATGCAAAACTTAATGCAAATGGGTGAAGTGCTCCTTTAAGCTGAAATGTGAGATTTTTCTATTATAAAACATTTTATCTTTGTCAAAATGTGTATTTTAACTTGTTTATATCATAAATGAGACAAACGGAGAACGAACTGCCTGACAGCTTTTACTTTTATGTGCATCTTTTCCAGCTTCCCTAAACAATGCTTTCTCCTTAACAACAGCTGTGTGTGTGTGTGTGTGTGGTGTGTGTATGTGTCTGTGTTAATGAATGTAAACCAGCCTCTCAGACTTCTCATATCCCTAACACAACACAAGACCAGTGTTAGGTTTCTGAAGCTCTGCCAGAGCCGCTGCGTATGATTGCAGAAACCAGATCCAGAACTCATATCCAGTCATGTTTATCCCATTCCCTGCGATCTCTGCTGTTAGTGTGTGTTCATTCATCTACATCTTGGCAGTGGATATGTGTTTTCCACTGTTCTTGGCTCGACTGCAGCTAGTTTGTATATGTACATGTGTTTTTTGTGTTGTGGAGATAATGCTCTATGAATACAAGCATTGTTCTGGATCAGTCATAGTTACTCAAAAGCTCCAGCCTTTTTACAGCAGCCAAAGCATTAACCCGTTCTAAATCCACATGTTTTCATCCCTTCATTCTCTCAGTTATACTGTAATTAGTTCTTGTCTTCTGGACAATGCTCTCTTCTCTCTGAAATACATCTGTCATCGTCCTGTCTTCGTTCTCTCCAGTCTGTGCTCTCGTTTCATCTCTGCCTCATGACCAACACTGAACAGGAATATTTCTCTCTGATAAATGACCATGTCTTCAAATTGCACCGAGCAGGTCTAGAGTATCTGGAAAGAGTTAGCATTCCTCTTCCTCTCAATGGCAGTTTCTCAGTCGGCACAGGACTAAAAGTGCTCACATTCACTGTCGCTCTGCCAAGTCCATTTATCCCATTCAATGCCCATGCGACCAGTTGTTTTGCGTGAGGGTGACGAAGTTCCCAGAGGCAGATTTACTCATTTTCAAGCTTGCCGCACTGACCAACAAAAAGCTGCTTGTTTTGAAAGTGACTTCTGTGCGAGCTTTGCTTTATGCATCACTATGCTGTTGAAAATAGATAATGGATCGTTTTTTCCAGCAAAATTGTGCTGACGTTATGCTAAAGTGACCACACATACACAGTGTCCTACTCCTAAGCTGAAGTCATACGATTCCAAAGGCGAGCAGTTCGTCTGCTGTGGACAGACGTGACAAGACTATGAGATGGGACAAAATTAATCAAAAACCACAGCCAATCAGAAGAGAGTGTGGGCGGAGTCTCTCTTTAGACGCACTGCACACTTAATCAATGCTCAATCACAGCCAATCAGAAGAGAGTGTGGGCGAGTCTCTGTGCAGGCGCACTGCATTCTTAATCAAATCGATCCACAATCACAGCCAATCAGAAGCAAGTGCAGGCGGAGTCTCTGTGCACTCCTAATCAAATCCATCCACAATCACAGCCAATCAGTAGAGAGTGTGGGCGGAGTCTCTGTGCACTCCTAATCAAATCAATCCACAATCACAGCCAATCAGAAGAAAGTTTGGGTGGAGTCTCTGTGCACTCCTAATCAAATCAATCCACAATCACAGCCAATCAGAAGAGAGTGTGGGCTGAGTCTCTGTGCAGGCGCACTGCATTCTTAATCAAATCAATCCACAATCACAGCCAATCAGAAACAAGTGCAGGCGGAGTCTCTGTGCACTCCTAATCAAATCAATCCTCAATCACAGCCAATCAGAAGAAAGTGTGGGCAGAGTCTCTTTAGATGCACTTCACACTTAATCAAATCAATCCTCAATCACAGCCAATCAGAAGAGAGTGTGGGTGGAGTCTCTGTGCAGGCGCACTGCACTCTTAATCAAATCAATCCACAATCACAGCCAATCAAAAGAAAGTGTGGGCAGAGTGTCTGTGCTCTCCTAATCAAATCAATCCACAATCACAGCCAATCAGAAGAAAGTGTGGGCGGAGTCTCTCTTCAGACGCACTGCACACTTAATCAAATCAATCCTCAATCACAGCCAATCAGAAGAGAGTGTGGGCAGAGTCTCTGTGCAGGCGCACTGCACTTTTAATCAAATAAATCCACAATCACAGCCAATCAGAAGAAAGTGTGGGCAGAGTCTCTTTGCACTTTTGAACTCTGTCCCGAACTCTGAGGTGTGGTCCCGAATCCCGGCCTGAACTGTCCGGAACTCTGAGCTGTGGTCCCGAGTCCCAGATCCGGCCCTAACTGTTCAGAATTCTGAGCTGTGGTCCCGAATCCCGGCCTTAACTGTCCCGAACCCTGGGCTGTGGTCCCGAATCCTGGATCCCGGCCCTAACTGTCTCGGAACTCTGAGCTGTGGTCCCGAATCCCGGCCCTAACTGTCCGGAACTCTGAGCTGTGGTCCCGAGTCCCGGATCCGTCCCTAACTGTCCAGAATTCTGAGCTGTGGTCCCGAATCCCGGATCCGGCCCTAACTGTCCCGAACTCTGAGCTGTGGTCTCGAAACCCAGCCCTAACTGTCCGGAACCCTGAGCTGTGGTCCCGGATCCCGGATCCGGCCCTAACTGTCCGGAACTCTGAGCTGTGGTCCCGAATCCCGGCCCTAACTGTCCGTAACTCTAAACTGTGGTCCCGAGTCCCGGATCCGGCCCTAACTGTCCAGAACTCTGAGCTGTGATCCCGAGATCCCGAATCCGGCCCTGACTGTCCCGAACTCTGAGCTGTAGTCCCGAATCCCGATCCCACCCTAACTGTCCCGAACTCTGAGCTGTGGTCCCGAATCCCGGCCCTAACTGTCCGGAACTCTGAGCTGTGGTCCCGAATCCGGATCCGGCCCTAACTGTTCCGAACTCTGAGCTGTGGTCCCGAATCCCGGCCCTAAGCTGTCCCGAACCCTGAGCTGTGGTCCCGAATCCTGGATCCCGGCCCTAACTGTCCCGAACTCTGAGCTGTGGTCCCGAATCCCGGCCCTAACTGTCCAGAAATCTAAGCTGTGGTCCCGAATCCCGGATCCCGGCCCTAACTGTCCGGAACTCTGAGCTGTGGTCCCGAATCCCGGCCCTAACTGTCTGGAATACTGAGCTGTGGTCCTGAGTCCCGGATCCGGTCCTAACTGTCCAGAACTCTGAGCTGTGATCCCGAATCCCGGATCCAGCGCTAACTGTCCCCGAATTCTGAGCTGTGGTCCCGAATCCTGGATCCGGCCCTAACTGTCCCGAACTCTGAGCTCTAGTCCCGAATCCCGATCCCACCCTAACTGTCCCGAAATCTGAGCTGTGGTCCCGAATCCCGGCCCTAACTGTCTGGAACTCTGAGCTGTGGTCCCGAATCCCGGTTCCGGCCATTAACTGTCCCGAACTCTGAGCTGTGGTCCCGAATTCTGGATCCTGGCCCTAACTGTCCCGAACTCTGAGCTGTGGTCCCGAATCCCAGCCCTAACTGTCCCGAAATCTGAGCTGTGGTCCCGATTCCCGGATCCCGGCCCTAACTGTCCTGAACTCTGAGCTGTGGTCCCGAATCCCGGATCCGGCCCTAAATGTCCCGAACTCTGAGCTGTGGTCCCGAATCCCGGCCCTAACTGTCCGGAACTCTGAGCTGTGGTCCCGAGTCCCGAATCCGGCCCTAACTGTCCCGAACTCTGAGCTGTGGTCCCGAATCCCGGATCCGGTCCTAACTGTCCCGAACTCTGAGCTGTGGTCCCGAATCCCGGATCTGGCCCTAACTTTCCCGAACTCTGAGCTGTGGTCCCGAATCCCGGACCTAATTGGTCTGGAAATTACTGAAGCAAAATCTTGTAGTTATTTTCTTATAAAATATCAAAAACTGTCCGTGGAGGTTCGAGTTGTCCTGTACCCCCCACACTGACACACACGCACTCACACACACGCACACTCACACGCATGCACACACATTCACACTCGTGTGCACACACACACACTCATGTCTTAATCCGCGGCCACTGAAGCACTCAGATATAGAGCATCCTTTGTTTCCTTGTTAGTGAATAAATGCATGTTAAATATTTACTTTCGTTCAATGAGCAGTTGATCTGATGGAGTTTAAGCTCAACTCACAAACACACACAAACACTCGCATTTCTTTTCTTTTCCCCCTTCCTGGGATAGAGGAAGTTGAACATTCCTGTGTAATCCCAACATTCCTTTTTTTCCCAAGTTTATTTTGTACAACTTTCCCTTGAAGGAAATTATTATTGTAGTTTTTTTCATGTAAAAACAAACCCTAACTGAGAAAACCTCCACACACACACACCTCACACCGTCTTCCTGTTTAATCCAGAATCTTGTGTTTCTGGTGAAATGCCGTGTGTGTTTGAAGAGTGTTTATTGTATGTGTCGGAGTGAAAATAAGAGTGTGAG
The DNA here is from genome assembly GCA_030378365.1 of Hybognathus amarus. Lineage (NCBI taxonomy): Eukaryota > Metazoa > Chordata > Actinopteri > Cypriniformes > Leuciscidae > Hybognathus > Hybognathus amarus. Next base: position 446,301 of record JAQIUQ010000493.1, read on the forward strand.
AAATATTGACCCCTTTCACACACACACAAGTGTCACCACTGACCTCTCTCACATGTGATGGATAAACACAATTTTTGTGTGTGTGTGAGAGAGAGAGTGTGTGTGTGTGTGTGTGCGTGAGTGTGTGTGTGTTTGCGTGCGTGTGTGTGTGAGAGTGAGTGTGTTTGTGTGAGTGTGTGTGTTCCTGTCTGCTCTCAGCAGGATTAACTCATATTTGCTGCGTGTGGTTTTTGGAAGGGCTTCTGAAAAGGCTAAGTAAACAGTGTGTGATGAATGGTTTGGCTGTTTCCCTGCGCTGATACACACAATCCCCTCACTATCCCTCTCTCCGGGTGTGTCCCGCTCAGCTGACCACAATGAGCTCTGACACACACACACACACACACAACGCTACCATGAAACACAATCCGGCTGAGGAAGCAACTCTTCCCCTCAGCCCGACTCTGAGAAATAACCGGAAGACTTCTCCTGAAATCACACATATTTCCCAGTGTTCGGCCGAGTCAGGGCTGTGCTGGAGTCCTGCTTGCCAGAGAGAGAGATGTGTATTTGTGTGATGCGAGTTGTGTGGCGTGTAGCTTTTAAAAAAAAACATTTTTTATTTTTTTATTTTTTTGGAATATTGCAGTTCATCGGTGCACATCATTATTGTGTTAATAATCCTGAATCAGAGTCAGTTCCTCTTTCAGCATCTCTTCTCTCCTCTGATGATGTGGGCGGGGCTATAACATGTCACTCACATTAGATCAGCCAATAGCAAACTACAACCAGCCAATCAGCTCCACACAGACACAATCAAGCCCCGCCCACATGTGCTCCTGTTCCAGAAGCGTTTCACTCGATATATATACGACACAACAGAGACATTTAATGCTGACTTTAAGTCTGTTCTTCACACTCAGTCAAACCTCAAACAAACTCACACACACACACATTATATTTCTCTGCAGTGTCTCTTCGCCCTCGGCTCGGATACAATGTAAAAATGCCATTGCAGTGTTTCCAGTAAATTACCTTCACTTCGACAGCCACACTTTCAAAATCAACCTCGCATAATTACATGAAAGATTGCAAATGTTCAAATTGACAATTGCAAATTGTTGCATGGCCATTTGATTATTACGGTTTGGCTAATTGCAGGCTAATTGTATGATCTCATTTATTAGGGGAAATGCTTACTGTTTTCCAAAAATGGTGTTTTTGTACATGCTTACGTAATCGGCTCCTCTTAAAACTCCTGTAAGATCGCGTTGGTTTTGCAAAATCCCAGCAGCAATTTAATATGTAGTGATGTATGAAGTGAATTGACCATAGTGCTACACATTTCAGAGCGAAGCACAGCACTGTTGATTTCATGCGAGCTGTGAACTCATTTCTGCATGTTTAACATGCATTTGGGGATTTAGTCAAGCGAATAAATTACAGCTTAAAGTCGCCCTGTAGTCAATCATTTTATCCCTTAAAGTTGACCACCAAAATGACATATTTAAACGTTTTTCCTTGAAAAAATATTCTTCATGCCTTAAAATATCTTGAATGTAACTCGACACCCTTGCCTCATTTAGTATGCGTGGTTCTATGAATATGGAAATGAGCCCCGCCTCCACTCACTCGCTCAGAAATTCACTGGTTGATCGATCACACGTTGATCTGATTGGTTACAAGGTGGTTTGTGACGTCAGAAACACCAGTGATTTCAAAGCGTGTTTTTGAGACTGTCTTTGGTTCACTGCAGTTTTAAGGAGGAAATACTCAGCAATGCTGTCCACTTATGAACTTACACATGTGTGTGTTAAAGCGTATTAAAACACCACACACACACATAAACAACATTAAATGCTAGATTTTCACCACAGGGGGACTTTAAGAATTGTAAATTTGATTACATTTTAATCAATATAATACACAATTCATATAATATATGAATTATTATAATATTATATTAGTCATTTGCCAACAATGTTAGATCCAGATTCTATTCTATATGAGTGCCAAATCTTGCTCCACTGCAAACATTACACACCTAGAATAAGACAAGTGCATTTATAAATGTGTGTGTGTGTTCAAGGTTTCAGACGAGCTGAATCCCAAGGCTTTATTTATGTGTTGAAGAGTTGGAGGCGTGTGTAGAGTAAAGGGTGATCACTCAGGGGTGATGGTTGTGTCGGGTTAGTGTGTGTGTGTGTAGAGTAGGGTTAGTCTGTGTGTGTGTGTAGGGTTAGTGTGTGTCAGAGATGATTGTGTGTCAGTGTAGAACAGGAACTGCAGGTCTCGAGTTTAGGACTGATATTGTGTCGCCACTCGTCCCTTGTAATTACAATTGTCCCATTTTTAAAGATGAAATGATCTTTAAAAAATGGTTGTGGTAAGAAATGGTAAGAAATGATTGTGTCAAGGTTGTGTTATTTTGGACTTTTGTTAGTCGTTTGTTGTGTTGGTCACTCAGTATCACGTGTACTTCAGTTCAGTTTGTGTTCACTGTCAGTAATCGCCTGTGTTTGGATTGTGTCTTTGGGTTTATTAGCGGACTGCGTTCTCTCTTCATCGTGTGTTGCAAGTTTGATCTTCTTCCTAGCGCTGTGAAGGATAAATACAGTGGGGAGAAAAACATAATAGTGAATAAAACCAAGTAGTCCAAGATATTCATCCACAACTACACATCAAATCCAAAACCAAATCTACCAATGAAACACAAGATAGGCCTGAATGAGGAAAAGAATTATCAGTGGTTCTGACCTGTATCTTCCTGCCAAATACATCCCTACAAAAATATATCAATTTTAACTGAAGTAAAAGTACAGAAGTACTCGTTTTTAAAAGTTCTTAAGTATCAGAAGTACAAAGTAAATGTCAATGCACTGTTGTGTGTAATACTTACAGTATCGTATGCCTCTATCTATCTCTGATCTATGCCTGCCCTCATATCAGTATATCAATATCAATAACTAGAACACAGCTCCAGTAGTGGGATTGAGTGTGAGACTGAACGAGTGCCCTCAATAGTGTCCACAGTGGTCTCCGACACAATAATGGCTGTTCCTCAGAGAGCCTACTCTTGGCCTTGGCTTTGTGGAAACGTGATCCACCACACTTTATCTGTGCAGTGGGAAAGGGATCCTTTAGGGAGAGGCCAGTGACACCTCAGCTCTGCGCTGTCTTCAGGAAGTGACATCGCTCTGGCAAATGTCTTCATCTGGACCTCCACTGAGGACATTATGGGGCCTTTTACACCTGGTCACTTCATGCGTTTTCTCAGACCGTATAGCTTTCTGATTTATCAGAATGATTCCATTCACACCTGGTCACATAAAGTGACCACGCCAGAGTAAACCACCCTATGATGCTCACACCATCAGTCGATCGTCCCGTCACGGCTCCACAGAGAAGTTAAAGGCTGCTCAATATAACCTCTCTAATGTTGAGTTTTGCACCAAAGCATCTGCCAATCGAACTCATATTGAAACTGCAATATGGCCAAAGTCCTTTCAGAGGAAGTCTCTTCAGTTGCCGGCCATTTTTGCAGACGCCTGTTCGAATTCTCGGAGTACGAAAGTCCAAGACTGAGACAGAGTCCGAGACTGAGTCTGAAGACAAACAGAGTCCGAGACTGAGACAGATTTCCGAGAGACTGAGTCCGAACCAAGACAGAGACACAGACCGAGTCTGAGACTGAGTCCGAGTCCAAGACCAGAGGCTGAGTCCAGAAACCGAGAGCCGAGATCCGAAGCCAGAGTCTGAGTCCGAGACTGAGTCTGAGTCCAAGAGCCGTGTTCTGAGACTGAGTCTGAATCCAAGACTGAGACCGAGTCCTAAGACCTCAGTTCCAAGACCGAGTCCAAGACTGAGTCTGAGTCCAAGACCGAGACTTGAGATCGGAGTCTGAGACTGAGACTGAGTCTGAGAGCTGAGACTGAGTCTGAGACTGAGTCCAGAGACCGAGACTTGCAACACCAGTGAGCAATCCAGACGGGAACAATGCGGAGATGAGAAGAGATTTAAAGGAATATCTGGAGTTGAGTACGCTCGCTGCACGACCGCATCTGTGTCTGCTGGTTACTGACGGATGGCGGGACATCTTCTCTCTCTCTCTCCGATGTTTTAAACTTTGCTGTTTTGATAATATGGGCCCTATTTTTAACGATTCTGAAACCCAGAGATGTCAAAGTGCAAGTAACTTTGTGCAATCCCAGGCGCTGTTGCTATTTTCCCGCGGGATGAATGACTCTTACGCCTGGCGCAAGTTTTAAAAGGGGTTGGTCTGGAGTAGCTTCATTATTCATAGGTGTGGTTTGGGCGTAATGGGAAACAAACCAATAAGAGCGTCATATGCACATTTCCCTTAAGAGCATGATGAACGAGGTGCAGCTTGTTCTGTGGCAGATTACTATTATAACAGGTGCATTTACTGGCGCGCTTGAATCGGTTCACAGCCAGAGAATTGGATGTTCTGGCATCTGAATGTCCACGCAACACACCACTGACTTTAGACCAGGTTTTTTTCTGGTCATTGGCGCAATTGTTTTCTGGAAGTGTAAAATATCACCAGGGAATGTTTGCGCCGACCCCACAGCCTCCTTTTTGTGCCAGACCCGCCCAGGGAGCGCAAGTCATTCCTAGTTTACCGACGTGCGTCTGTGGAGGGAAAAAGCCCGCTTCGCGCAGAGTGCAAAATAGGAATGATAAATGCGTCAGGTGAATAAAGTCATTTGCGCCGGGTGCAGGATGGAGCCCTTAGTGTATTATTTATGAGTTTGTCTTCATTAAACTTACCTCACGCCTGGCTCCCGATGCCTGGCTCATGTCCTCAGTGTAACTCCACACACACACACACACACACACACACACACACACACACACATTATCCACTCAGAGCCTGTGGAGAACAGAGGAAGGAGACGTCGCCTCCTAATATATGCTTTGCATATCTCCCATGACCGGTGTGTGTGTGTATATTTGAGGAAGTGTGCGCTCGAGGGATCTATCAATACACTCTCAAAACTGTCAGTGTCTCAGGGATGTGTGTGTGTGTGTGGAAACACTTCCAGATGTGATCCAGATAAGCCCTGCCAGAGGAGAAGTTGTCAAAACATGAACCTGTTGAACACAGATCCCGTCCTCTCATGTGTGTCCGTCAGACACTAGAGCTCATAACTGGATACACACTGACCGTCATTCGATTGCAGACACCTTGCAGAATCTTTTAGATGTCAATCATTTGATCAGTCTGACGCTACTGGATATGACCTGACCTGAGCTGGACACTGGCATCATCGCTTTCTCCAGAGCGGATATATCGAGGACCCCACTTCCTTTCATCATTCATTCTGTTTTGTTTAACTTGAAGAACTAAAAGAATTAAAACTGTTAAAAAAATCGAATATAATTCACAACAATACCTGTAATGGTATATCAGGTGATTCTAAATGGAAACTAGATCGTGGATTATTTGTTTAGTTCAGAGTTTAATAATGTGATTGTTTTACTGTACATAATGGTTTTGTTGTTTCCCTGTGTCTCCTCTTCTCTCTCTCTGTGTTCCTGATAAACTGCAGATGTTTTATTCAGATGCAGAACCTTTCAACCACAGAACCCATGTGACTGTCTAAACTCAGATGGTCTGTTCTGTGGTGTGTTGGTGACATACGTCAAATTCCTTATGATAAAAATAACTTTGAGAAATATGTTTTGGTTTGTTTTCCCACTGATGTCTGGAAGCTCTGCTGTAAAGAGTGTGATCTCAAACACACGCTGCGCTCAAATAACTAATGAATGAGGTGTGTATGTGTGTGTGGTGGAAAACAGAGTAGTTAATTTACCCTACAAAGGAAAATAGTTTATAATGCAAGTATGCCAAATGTCCTGACTTCTACAGTTTCTGTGTGTTCTGCATGATTCAGGTGGTAGTGGATGGGTTAGGCCACAGATAATATCACTAACTGATCTAGAATCAGTGGAACTCTATGCAGTGTGAAAGCTCTACAGGCTGTAGTTTAATTTGATATTCTAGGTTTTTGAGTTTGCAAAAGGCCTGAAGGACTATAATGTGTTAAAGCGGTGGTATGATGCCCATTTTTACAATATGTAGAATAAGTCTCTGATGTCCCCAGAGATGTGTATGTGAAGTTTTAGCTCAAAATACCCCACAGCTATTTTTTATAGCACATTATATTTTGAGGGTCAGTAAAAACACGTTGTTTCATGCGTATGTCCCTTTAAATGCAAATGAGCTGCTGCTCCCGGCACAGAGGGCGGAGCTTCAACAGCTCCTGTTTGTGTGTGTGTGTGTATGTGTGTGTGAGTCAATAGTCAAGATGTGAACAATTAATCAAGGATCAATAGTTTCTGTTGTAATATGGAGTTCTTCTAAGCTGAGATGATGAAACTGATCAGGAAGATTATTAATAAAGTCATCTTTAGAGGCAGAAGTGATTGGTCTAACATATAGTTGGATTTTGCAGCCTTGGCTAAGTTCACACGAGACTAGATAATGATCTGAGATCTCACAGCATCAACATCTATCCATGTGATAATATTAGATCTAGAGTATGATTATGACAATGAGTGGGTCCTGACACGTGTTGTCTAACTCCAGTTGACTTTATAATGTCTTTAGATGCCAATCCCAATGGATCTTTTTCATTCTTTCACATGTATATTAAAGTCACCAACTATTAGTACTTTATCTGCAGCCAGGACTAACTCCAGCAGATTGATTGATAAAGTCTGTATGGTGGCCTGTATACAGTAGCAGCACACATCTCAAACGTGATTTATCATTTACACTATATATTGTTACATTAAGCACCAACACTTCAAAATAATTATATTTGAAACAAGACTTCAGAGTAATTTTGAGGATATTTCTACAGATTACAGCAACAGCTCCCCAGATCGGATCATGTGTGGTGGACTCATTTACAGTAGTGTAATCTGTCTGGTTTTAGACAGTCATACACAGCACAGTTATGATCTGTCATCATATCATTTACAATAACTGCTTCTGAAGAAAATGGATCAGATATCCAGCAACCCAAGCTTTATCATTTGTTCATTTGTGTTTGCACATTGTTTCACATCAATTAAATGATTACCCTTAAATTTGATATATCATTGCTGCATAATATTAATTTATTTTAAAAAATAATAAAAATAAAGATCTTAGTGAGCCCAACCCTCTGTCCTCGTGTGTGTGTGACTCCTCTCTGTTGGGTCATCAGCTCAGTTCCTCTGCTATCTTACACACCGTTAGATTGATCCGCTGTCATTGTTCCTCTGTTCTTAATGGTGTCGGTGCGCTGCTCCGCGAGTCCTGCGCCTCCAACCCGCCGCGTCACGCTTCATTCGTTTGGTTCCTGAAGAACGTGCAAGAACGCGTCCGAGTGGGTGATGTGGTTTCCTGCATCTCTGGTATCTCTAAAAGAGAAGACACATGTAGATTCAGACGGAGAGAGGTGGGAATGATCCGACAGCGGCGCGGAGCTAAAATAGCGGCCAGACTTCAGTCTCAGCACAAAACACATGTTTCTGTGTGTGTGTCGTGGTTTGAGTCCTGCTCTGACGGAGAGTGTGTGTTGTTTGCGGATGGCAGCCGAGTTTCTCATTCTCTCTCCACCAGAAACCACTTAAACACACACACACACATTTAGGAAATTCCTTATTCTCCAGTTGTGAGCCACTTATATTAACATAAACTCCTCTCACAGCTGCTCCTAACACACTGTATACAGCCCTACACACACACCAACAATACTGACACGATCAGTGTATTATCACACACACATGCTCTCTCCCTTCCAGACCCATAAGCCTTTTCATCCTCAGTATATTTTTAATGAAATCTGAGACTTCTGTTCCTCCATTGAAGGTCTATTCCCCCAAACCTTCATAGAGTTGGTTCGATGCTGTGTGACTGGAGCGGTTTGATCCTAGTAGACATGAAGAGACACGATGGCTTTATATGAGGAACTGATTTCATTTAGACTTTTCCCCATATAAACATTGATCAACGCTCAACAAATATCTCAAACACACGTATGTGTGTCTCGTGAGAACAAACCTCAACTTGTTTCATATTTGATATGTGTGTGTGTTGATCTTTGTCTATATGTGAATAAACACCTAACAATACAGAAATCTCTCAGGTTTCAATATAAATATCTTAAATTGTGTTTTATAAAAAAGGTCAAGTGTTTGGAACAAGTATCGAAGGAGAGCAGATCTTGACAGAATTGACATTTTTGGGCAGATTATCCCTTTAAAATAAAGACCAACACCAACTCTCTCGTCTCTCCACACGTCCCTCAGTCTAAGCGGAGAATATTGTTTTAGCCACTTCAGTTTTTGCATATTTTTCTTTATGTGCAGATCGGCGGCAAATTATTTATTACACCAGTAAAACATGTTGAAACTGACAGACCGGACCCAACCTACGAGTGAGTGAGTGAGTGAGTGTGTGTGTGTGTGTGTGTTCTGTGCTGTGTATATAAAACTCCTTTCCAGCGCTCAGATTATTTGCACTCTCATTTATCTGTGCTCTCCCTCAGCTGTGTGTGTGTGTGTGTGTTACGGAAGACAGGCCGACCGCTGTAATTGCCGTGTCTCAGATGTGGGCTCAGCTGTACGTGGGCCGAGTGCGAGACTGTGTAGAGCAGTTCCAGACAGCAGAGCTACCAGTGTGTGTGTGTGTGTGTGTGTGTGTGTGTGTGTGTGTGTGGTGATGTTTTGTGTCAGGGCGTGGACAAGTGGAGAGAAACATGTGCCTGAATCTGACCACGAGAATCCCACCCATATGATGGTGTCCACACACACACACACACACACACACCCTGTGACGCTGATATCCACTGCTAGCACACTGTCCCATCAGAGGATCAGTGTGTGTGGATCCCGACGCAACCCTGACACATCAAATAATAGTCAGGAAGAAAATCTAGTTTTTAATGGAACAGTTTATTGAACCTTTAGGCAAAATATTTGTAAAATATAAAATAATTGTTTTTGTTCAGTATCATATTTGATGCATCAGACTTTAATGGCTCTATAGTAGGGAGAATATGGAGTAAAAAAATATGCAGATGCTTGTGTATATATGGACAAAAGTGAAATGAAATTCTGATGCTTGTAATATAAATCAATGGAATTATTATAACACTATAGCAGATGCTTTCATTAAATGCATATATAATATGTCTTAGTTAGATGATATTTAAATGCTTAGTTTTATGATCATTAGTTTTAAAACGTATAATGCAATGCAATTCTGTGATTATCAAGAGACGAACATATCTTCCTCAAAGCCTGACGATCATATTTGATACTCATGATTTTTCTATAAAACGATATCTGGATAATCAAGTAAACCAGCTTCAGTCCAGCACACATTCATCTTGAACGATCACTAACAATAATGAGTTTTTCTTGTGTTTGCTTGATAAAAAGACAGTAAAGGCCATAACAGAGGACGTTTGTACAGTTACAGTAAAAGACAGCAGAGTTTTGATCATGTTGATCATTTAGAGGCCTCAGAAATGTGGGTAACCCTTTTACAGTCCAGTTACCCGTGTAAATACTAGGGGCGCAATGGTACAGATAGCCCACGGTACGGTCCGTACCAAAGGTTTTTGGGCCACGGTCCCGGTTCGGTTTCGGTACATGTTTTGTGCAGAAAGAGACTGCTGTTTCATCCCAAAAATATGTTTTATTTTTCTTATGAGCATAAACAGAATGACACAGTATGAAGAACATCAATGTGTATGGAATACATTAACATTGTACTAGTCTGTACTGGACAACACTAAGTAATACAACCTCTTCAACTACCACTTATGAAATACAAAATGTAAACAAACACACTTTAGAATATAATAATTTAATAACGCGGAGCATTGTTAACTAATATATCTGGCGCTCCGGATTATTATATAGTGCGGAAAATACAGGTAAAAGGATCAGCACGAACTCTATGGCAAAACCGAAGTCCCGCGGGACAGGAGGGTAGATTGTCCCGTGCTGGGCTGACCAGAACGGTCCTACCGTCTGCATCCCTAGTAAATACTATATACTTATTTTAGTAACTACAATTACTGGGTAATAACTCAGTACTAACCCCTGAACCCCTAAACCTACCCCTGTTCCATATACTTACCTTATATTAGCCAGTACTTTCCTAGGTAAGTACACTGTAAGTACACTGTAAGTACTGTACTATAAAAGGAAGCGTTACCGAAATGTGTGTATCAAATATGAAACACTAGGCTTTATAGGGTTAATTATTCATGTTAGCGGCTGCATTCGTCAATGTTTGGAAACCTTACTGTAAAGAGGTAACTAGGCACTACTACTTCACACACACTCGTCTCTTCTGAAAGATCTGGTCTTCACAGCGTCACGAGTGAGAACGATGAAACACTGAGATCATTCAGACGCGTTTATGCATCTCAGACACACCGTCACTCATTTACCATACACCAGATTCATTAATATTACAGCTAAAACAGATTCATATGCTTATGCACGTGTTTTGAATTAGGCACAATTTCTGTGCATATAATAATTCACTCATTTATTCAAGAATGAGAAAGTGAATGCGTCACCATCCTGTCTTCCGACTAACACAATGCAATTCAAATTTGCATTATTTAAATTCTTGAAAGATGTGTGGATGTTGTAAGGATTTAATGATATTATTCGCTGTTTAAGCAACATAGAGAGCTTTAATAAGATTTACTATGGTCTCACATGGAGGAACTCATTCAGATTATGTTAACAGAATATAATATACACATGTAATATACGCATGGACAGGTTGAGGACGTAGACGAACCACTCTGCAGTTTTCAGAAAGCTCTTCTGAACAGCGCACAACTGTATATGAACTATAATCATCTCTTCGCAATCTAACATTATCTTCATCCTTCCTGTCCCAGTTCCAGAGATCTGGGAGTTCATCAGCACAAGTTTCTGAGTGGTATATTTCTCATGAGCTTATTTCTTTGAAACGGTTCCCCATATCTTAGCTTCCCTGTTTCTCTAAGAAGCGTGGTGTTATTCGGCATCGACCTCATCTCACAGACTGGCTTCATACGCATGACATCTCAGGCCGACATCAGGGAACAGTGTCTTGGATTTCAATATCACCATGAATAAAGTTGAGCTTTTATATTGTGCCCAGAGATCAGATATATCCAGATGTTTTCCTCATTTCCTTTCTGCAGACTTCAGTAATTGAAGCGGAAACATGAGTTAATTGTAAGCACAGGGATATTAGTTATCTTTAGATGTGATAGCTGATGATTTATTCTTCTAAACTCGTCTCAAAGTTGATGTGTGTATACTCAAATCTGCCAGGGATCTTTCACATTAACAGGATTAGACTGCAGCTTCGACACAAGTTTTTTTATATCACTTCAAGACCTTATGATTTTAATTCCTTTCTGTATGTTTGCTTGCCAGAGGAAGTTTAATGCTGGATGTTTAATAACGTTATCCAGTTGAATGAGAGCAAGACTGAAATCGAAACCGTAATAGTCCACTTTAACTCTGTCACTGGTGTGAGCACACACACACACACGCGCTCAGTGAGAAGCAGTGCCGGGAAGGAGTGCGAGGAGAAGGAGTGAGAGGAGAAGGAGTGAGAGGAGAAGGAGTCAGTGAGAGGAGAAGGGAGTGAGAGGAGAAGGAGTGCGAGGAGAAGAGGAGGAGTGGAGAGGAGAAGGAGTGGAGGAAGGAGAGGAGGAGTGCGAGGAGAAGGAGTGAGAGGAGAAGGAGTGAGAGGAGAGAAGGAGTGAGAGGAGAAGGAGTGAGAGGAGAAGGAGTGCGAAGGAGAAGGAGTGCGAGGGAGAAGAGAGTGAGAGGAGAAGGAGTGAGAGGAGAAGGAGTGCAGAGGAGAAGGAGTGAGAGGAGAATGAGTGAGAGGAGAAGGAGTGCGAGGAGAAAGGAGTGAGAGGAGAAGGAGTGAGAGGAGAGAAGGAGTGCGAGGAGAAGGAGTGAGAGGAGAAGGAGTGAGAGGAGAAGGAGTGCAGAGGAGAAGGAGTGCGAGGAGAAGGAGTGCGAGGAGAAGGAGTGAGAGGAGAAGGAGTGAGAGGAGAAGGAGTGCGAGGAGAGAAGGAGTGAGAGGAGAAGGAGTGAGAGGAGAAGGAGTGAGAGGAGAAGGAGTGAGAGGAGAAGGAGTGCGAGGAGAAGGAGTGCGAGGAGAAGGAGTGAGAGGAGAAGGAGTGCGAGGAGAAGGAGTGCGAGGAGAAGGAGTGCGAAGGAGAAGGAGTGAGAGGAGAAGGAGTGAGAGGAGAAGGAGTGCGAGGAGAAGGAGTGCGAGGAGAAGGAGTGAGAGGAGAAGGAGTGCGAGGAGAAGGAGTGAGAGGAGAAGGAGTGCGAGGAGAAGGAGTGAGAGGAGAAGGAGTGCGAGGAGAAGGAGTGAGAGGAGAAGGAGTGAGAGGAGAAGGAGTGCGAGGAGAAGGAGTGAGAGGAGAAGGAGTGAGAGGAGAAGGAGTGCGAGGAGAAGGAGTGAGAGGAGAAGGAGTGCGAGGAGAAGGAGTGCGAGGAGAAGGAGTGAGAGGAGAGAGGAGAGGAGTGAGAGGAGAAGGAGTGCGAGGAGAAGGAGTGAGAGGAGAAGGAGTGACGAGGAGAGAAGGAGTGATGAGGAGAAGGAGTGCGAGGAGAAGGAGTGAGAGGAGAAGGAGTGAGAGGAGAAGGAGTGACGAGGAGAAGGAGTGAGAGGAGAAGGAGTGCAGAGGAGAAGGAGTGAGAGGAGAAGGAGTGAGAGGAGAAGGAGTGCGAGGAGAAGGAGTGCGAGGAGAAGGAGTGAGAGGAGAAGGAGTGCGAGGAGAAGGAGTGCGAGGAGAAGGAGTGAGAGGAGAAGGAGTGAGAGGAGAAGGAGTGAGAGGAGAAGGAGTGAGAGGAGAAGGAAGTGAGAGGAGAAGGAGTGCGAGGAGAGAAGGAGTGCGAAGGAGAAGGAGTGCGAGGAGAAGGAGTGCGAGGAGAAGGAGTGCGAGGAGAAGGAGTGCGAGGAGAAGGAGTGAGAGGAGAAGGAGTGAGAGGAGAAGCGAGTGCGAGGAGAAGGAGTGCGAGGAGAAGGAGTGAGAGGAGAAGGAGTGCGAGGAGAAGGAGTGCGAGGAGAAGGAGTGCGAGGAGAAGGAGTGCGAGGAGAAGGAGTGAGAGGAGAAGGAGTGAGAGGAGAAGGAGTGAGAGGAGAAGGAGTGCGAGGAGAAGGAGTGCGAGGAGAAGGAGTGAGAGGAGAAGGAGTGAGAGGAGAAAGACGAGTGAGAGGAGAAGGAGTGCGAGGAGAAGGAGTGAGAGGAGAAGGAGTGAGAGGAGAAGGAGTGAGAGGAGAAGGAGTGAGAGGAGAAGGAGTGCGAGGAGAAGGAGTGAGAGGAGAAGGAGTGAGAGGAGAAGGAGTGAGAGGAGAAGGAGTGAGAGGAGAAGGAGTGAGAGGAGAAGGAGTGAGAGAGAGGAGTGAGAGGAGAACGAGTGCGAGGAGAAGGAGTGAGAGGAGAAGGAGTGAGAGGAGAAGGAGTGAGAGGGAGAATGAGTGCCGAGGAGAAGGAGTGCGAGGAGAAGGAGTGCGAGGAGAAGGAGTGAGAGGAGAAGGAGTGAGAGCGAGAAGGAGTGAGAGGAGAACGAAGTGCGAGGGAGAAGGAGTGCGAGGAGAAGGAGTGCGAGGAGAAGGAGTGAGAGGAGAAGGAGTGAGAGGAGAAGGAGTGAGAGGAGAAGGAGTGAGAGGAGAAGGAGTGAGAGGAGAAGGAGTGAGAGGAGAAGGAGTGATGAGGAGAAGGAGTGAGAGGAGAAGGAGTGCGAGGAGAAGGAGTGAGAGGAGAAGGAGTGAGAGGAGAACGGAGTGAGAGGAGAAGGAGTGAGAGAAAGGAGTGAGAGGAGAACGAGTGCGAGGAGAACGAGTGCGAGGAGAACGGCTGATGAAGAGTGGCTGGAGCTCCGAGAGTTCAGAGGTCACTGTCATCATGGAACTCTCACAGGAGTGTCAGGAGTGAAGCCGCTGAGAGACTCAAGCAAAGGCGAAGTGTGATGTGACGTCATTGTGAACAAAGTGCAAGCTTCATTTGCGGTGTGTGTGTGTGTGTGTGTGTGTGTGTGTGTGTGTTTTAGCTGAGTTTACATGAGAGGTTTCCAGTCTCTGTGTGCTGGAAATGGTAAGCGGCAGCTGACACTGATGCCCATCTTGTGTTTCAGAAGAGTCTTTCGCTCATTCACGTGTGTGTGTGTGTCTGTTGGGGGTCGGGAGCAGATCTTCTTGTTGTGTATCAAGTGTCATTGTCACTCAGTGTCAGTCACAGCAGGGAGGATCGTCCCTGCACACACACACACACACACACACACACACTGCAGACGTCCCATCACACAAAGACACACAAACACACACACAGCAGACAACCTGTCTGCACACACACAGCAGACACCCCGTCACATACTCAATGACTGCAGACTTCCCGTCACACACACACACATAGATGCACCACTCAGACGAGGCTGTGAACCTACAGACAAACACTCAAATAGCCCAACGTCAATGGACTTCTGCAGTAGGCAGCACATTCAAATATTATCTGGAAAATATTTAATTTTTTGTGAAGTTGACAGCATCAATATGCATCATTATCAATATGTCATTGAGTCTCTTGTAGCTCGCAAACTACATACTTTAGAATATAATAATAAACTTCTTCATATATACTTTTAAGTGGCTTATAGTCAGTAAGTTTTTTGTTGTTTAAACTTTACTTAAAGGAGTAGTTCACTTTCAAATAAAGATTTCCTTATCAGGTCCTACTCCTCCTCCTCCTCCTCCTCCTCCTCCTCTCACGTCATCCGAAGTTGTCTCAATGTCTCTCATTTCTTCAGTAGAAAAGAAATGAGAGGTTTCCTGAGGAACACACTCCTGGGTTTCCTCCATATAGTGACTTCAATGGGGTGCAGTCACTCTGTAAACACTGGGTCGAGGTCTTCCAGAATATACTGTATGACCTTTCACCCTGACCACGTAATGTGTGTCGCATCACAGCGAGAGCAAGACCAGCATTAGTGGTTAAAAGTGTATAAATGTGTATTTTGTTATAAATGTCGCTGGTTTGTCTAGATCAGACTTTTATTCCACGGCTGGATTCGGTGTCGAGACTTTGAAGCAGCACTGAAACTCACATCTGACCTTCTACCCGTCAACTTCAGTCTAAAGACAACAAAGAGTATATCATAATATGTACATTGCGATATTCTTTGTTTTGAATATATACGCAAACAATGTCTCTTGTCATTTTTACCAGATTCATCTAAAGAATCATCCAAAGAGAAGAAGGAGAAAGACTCTGGGAAGATTTCCCACGAAAGAACCCAAGAAAGACTCTGGGAAAGAGTCCAAGGTGTCTTCAAAAGAGTCCAGGAAAAGAGTCGAAATACCCGTCGAAAGGAGTCCTCGAAGGAGAAGGGAGTCGGCCCGAGAGAAAGACCTGGCGAAGGAGTCCTCGAAGGAGAAGGAGTCGGCCTCGAGAGAAAGACCCGGCGAAGGAGTCCTTGAAGGAGAAGACGAAGGTGTCCCGGAAGTCCTCGGTCAAAGTCAAAGAGAAGAAGTCGGAGGCTGGAGACGCTGAATGAGTGTGTGTCCTCGTCCTCCACCAGCGCTGCTTTATCCTGTGACCGTCTCAACTTACTGGCTTCTTACATTCCTGATTTTGAATTGAGGAAGAAAACAAGATGCAGAATTAGAATATTTATAAGGAACTTTGATTAAAGTTGAATGAAATTCAAACGGAGGTGTAGTTTTTAATTATAAGTTTAATACCATGCTGTCATTTTACAAACAACATAAGAAAACTACTGAGATTCCTGTGCTGAACTCTGGTGCGATTGCTCTGTTAGTGCGGTTCATGGACCGAGACCCTGAAAAGATGCTCTCAATCCACTTCCAGATGAACTCTGGTGCAGAACACGGACCAAAGCATCTAAACCGACCCAAAACAAGACATGATGTCACGAGATGAGACCCTAAACAGGACGTGATGTCACGAGACAAGACAATAAACAGGACGTGATGTCACGAGATGAGACCCTAAACAGGACGTGATGTCACGAGACAAGAACAATAAACAGGACATTATGTCACGAGACGAGACCATAAACAGGACGTGATGTCAAGAGATGAGACCCTAAACAGGATGTGACGTCAAGAGATGAGACCCTAAACAGGATGTGACGTCAAGAGATGAGACCCTAAACAGGATGAGATGTCAAGAGATGAGACCCTAAACAGGATGAGATGTCACGAGACGAGACCCTAAACAGGACGTGACGTCACTGAGACGAGACCCTAAACAGGACGTGACGTCACGAGACGAGACCCTGAAACAGGACGTGATGTCATGAGACGAGACCATAAACAGGACGTGATGTCAAGAGATGAGACCCTAAACAGGATGTGACGTCAAGAGATGAGACCCTAAACAGGATGTGACGTCAAGAGATGAGACCCTAAACAGGATGAGATGTCAAGAGATGAGACCCTAAAACAGGATGTGACGTCACAAGATCGAGACCCTGAAACAGGACGTGATGTCACAAGACAAGACCCTAAACAGGATGTGATGTCAAGAGATGAGACCCTAAACAGGATGTGATGTCACAAGAAGAGACCCTAAAACAGGACGAGATGTCACGAGACAAGACCCTAAACAGGATGTGATGTCAAGAGACGAGACCCTAAACAGGATGTGATGTCAAGACATGAGACCCTAAACAGGATGTGATGTCATGAGACAAGACCCTAAACAGGATGAGATGTCACGAGACAAGACCCTGAAACAGGACGTGATGTCACGAGACGAGACCCTAAACAGGATGTGACGTCACGAGACAAGACCCTAAACAGGACATGACGTCACGAGACGAGACCCTAAACAGGACGTGATGTCACGAGACGAGACCCTAAAACAGGACGTGACGTCACGAGACGAGACCCTGAAACAGGACGTGACGTCACGAGACGAGACCCTGAAACAGGACGGGACGTCACGAGACAAGACCCTGAAACAGGACGTGACGTCACGAGACGAGACCCTAAACAGGACGTGATGTCACGAGACGAGACCCTAAACAGGACGTGACGTCACGAGACGAGACCCTAAACAGGACGTGACGTCAGCGAGACGAGACCCTAAACAGGATGTGATGTTACGAGACGAGACCCTCAAACAGGACGTGACGTCACGAGACGAGACCCTGAAACAGGACGTGACGTCACGAGACGAGACCCTAAAACAGGACGTGATGTCACGAGACGAGACCCTGAAACAGGACGTCGATGTCAGCGAGACGAGACCCTAAAACAGGACGTGATGTTACGAGACGAGAACCTAAAACAGGACGTGATGTCACGAGACGAGACCCTAAACAGGACGTGATGTCACGAGACGAGACCCTAAACAGGACGTGATGTCACGAGACGAGACCCTAAACAGGATGTGATGTTACGAGACGAGACCCTAAACAGGACGTGATGTTACGAGACGAGACCCTAAACAGGACGTGATGTTACGAGACGAGACCCTAAACAGGACGTGATGTTACGAGACGAGACCCTAAACAGGACGTGACGTCACGAGACGAGACCCTCAAACAGGACGTGACGTCACGAGACGAGACCCTAAACAGGACGTGACGTCACGAGACGAGACCCTAAACAGGACGTGACGTCACGAGACGAGACCCTGAAACAGGACGTGATGTCACGAGACGAGACCCTAAACAGGACGTGACGTCACGAGACGGAGACCCTGAAACAGGACGTGATGTCACGAGACGAGACCCTAAACAGGACGTGACGTCACGAGACGAGACCCTAAACAGGACGTGACGTCACGAGACGAGACCCTAAACAGGACGTGACGTCACGAGACGAGACCCTAAACAGGACGTGATGTCACGAGACGAGACCCTGAAACAGGACGTGACGTGCACGAGACGAGACCCTAAACAGGACGTGATGTCACGAGACGAGACCCTAAACAGACGTGACGTCACGAGACGAGACCCTAAACAGGACGTGATGTCACGAGACGAGACCCTAAACAGGACGTGACGTCACGAGACGAGACCCTAAACAGGACGTGACGTCACGAGACGAGACCCTAAACAGGACGTGACGTCACGAGACGAGACCCTAAACAGGATGTGATGTTACGAGACGGAGACCCTAAACAGGACGTGATGTTACGAGACGAGACACCAAACAGGACGTGATGTCACAAGACGAGACACCTAAACAGGACGTGACGTCACGAGGCGAGACCCTGAAACAGGACGTGATGTTACGAGACGAGACACCAAAACAGGACGTGATGTCACACGACGAACCCTAAACAGGACGTGATGTTACGAGACGAGACCCTAAACAGGACGTGACGTCACGAGACGAGAACCCTGAAACAGGATGTGACGTCACGAGACGAGACCCTGAAACAGGATGTGACGTCACGAGACGAGACCCTGAAACAGGATGTGATGTTACGAGACGAGACCCTAAACAGGACGTGACGTCACGAGACGAGACCCTGAACAGGACGTGATGTCACGAGACGAGACCCTAAAACAGGACGTGATGTCACGAGACGAGACCCTAAACAGGACGTGACGCCATGACAGAGCAGAACCCTAAACAGGACGTGATGTCACGAGACGAGACACTAAAACAGGACGTGACGTCATGAGACGAGACCCTAGAACAGGACGTGATGGTCACGAGATGAGACACTAAACAGGACGTGATGTCACTGAGACGAGACCCTGAAACAGGATGTGATGTCACGAGACGAGACACTGAAACAGGACGTGATGTCACGAGACCCTAAACAGCACGTGGACGTCACGAGACGAGACACTAAACAGGAAAGTGATGTCACGAGACGAGACCCTGAAACAGGACGTGATGTCATCGAGACGAGACCCTGAAACAGGACGTGACTGCCACGAGACGAGACCCTGAAAACAGACGTGACTGTCATTAGACGAGACCCTAAACAGGACAGAATTCTAAACACACATACACACCACACACACACACACACATACACTACAGACTGTTTTTGTAGTTTTTAAATATTTATGGTCATAGAAAAAGTAGAAATGAAAAACTATAGAAAAACTATATAAATTTGTAAAAGTAATTTGTATAATGAATGTCAGAATAATTTACCTTTACATTGTAAGAATCGCTGGAAACATCCATAATTCAAAAATATTAAGCCATGTTACATTTTATATCAAGAATTTTATTCATTCCAATTATATTTCTTGTTGTTATTTTATATGGTCTTTGTTCCAGTTTTTGAATCAATGTTACATTCATACTGACATACTGATGCGGAGTGAACACTTCCCTTTAAACCTGAAAATTGATTAATAAACATAATAAAGTGTGTTTTGATTTTTGTTTTGTTTTTTTAAATGTAAAAATGCCGAAAGTTTTGTGTGATGGTAGGTTTAGGGGTCGGGTGTGTGTGTGTGTGTGTGTGTGTGTGAGGGAGAGAGAGAGAGAGAGAGAGAGAGAGAGAGAGTGTGTGTGTGTGTGTGTGTGTCTGGACCAAGATTAGATGTATAATGGATTTTTTGTGGTTTTACATGCATCGTTCCTGTATTATGTTGCCTCATTTGAGTAACCTGATATGGCCATTTATCCAGATAATAATGTGTTTCCCTCCACACAACATCATGGACTTCTCACAGCGCTGACCTGTGCACTATTAGCGGAGAGAGAGTGAGTCTATATTTCCCACATCTATACATACTGAAGGTAAATCCACACTAGTCAAGTGACGTCCTCCTGTATTTATATAGCGCTTATAATACAGATTGTTTAAAGCAGCTTTACAGAGATAACAGGAAATAATGCACCAAGAGATTGTTTCTGTCCAGCAGATCTGGAAGCAAACAGACTAGAGCTGTGATTCCCACCTGAGGGTCTCTTAAAGAGTCTGTTCTTCTAAACCTGTACAACTTAGGTTATGACTTTTGGTGACTATAAAATGTATAATTTTGCTTAAAACTCGTCATATTAATCATGAATGAGAACCAGTTGAGGAACCTTCACACTGACTGCAATTCACTGTTACAAAGTGACTAGACTTGATTCATTTCAAGGAACAGGACTCTACTCTACCTCTACTGAACACTACCAGCTCTCTACCACTACTGTACTCTACCTCGATGTACTCTACCTCTACTGTACTCTCAATGTACTCTACCTCGACTGTGCACTACTGTACTCTACCTCTACTGTACTCCTACCTCTACTGTACTCTACCACTACTGTACTCTACATCTACTGCACTCTACCACTACTGTACTCTACTGTACTCTACCACTACTGTACTCTACCACTACTGTACTCTACTGTACTCTACCTCTACTGTACTCTACCTCTACTGTACTCTACCACTACTGTACTCTACCTCTACTGTACTCTACCACTACTGTACTCTACTGTACTCTACCACTACTGTACTCTACCACTACCACTACTGTACTCTACCACTACTGTACTCTACCACTACTGTACTCTACCACTACTGTACTCTACCACTACTGTACTCTACCTCTACTGTACTCTACCACTACTGTACTCTACCACTACTGTACTCTACTGCTACTCTACCACTACTGTACTCTACCACTACTGTACTCTACTGTACTCTACTGTACTCTACCTCTACTGTACTCTACCACTACTGTACTCTACATGTACTCTACCACTACTGTACTCTACCTCTACTGTACTCTACCACTACTGTACTCTACCTCTACTGTACTCTACCACTACTGTACTCGACCTCTACTGTACTCTACCTCTACTGTACTCTACCTCTACTGTACTCTACCACTACTGTACTCTACCTCTACTGTACTCTACCTCTACTGTACTCTACCTCTACTGTACTCTACCACTACTGTACTCTACCTCTACTGCACTCTACTACTACTCTACTGTACTCTACCACTACTGTACTCTACCACTACTGTACTCTACTGTACTCTACTGCACTCACTGTACTCTACCACTACTGTACTCTACTGTACTCTACCTCAACTGTACTCACCTCTACTGCACTCTACCTCCACTGTACTCTACCACTACTGTACTCTACCTCTACTGTACTCTACCTCTACTGTACTCTACCTCTACTGCACTCTACCTCTCACTGTACTCTACCACTACTGTACTCTCACTGTATCTACTGTACTCTACCTCTACTGTACTCTGACCTCTACTTGTCTCTGCACCCTCACCTGTACTCTACCTCTACTGTACTCTACCTCTACTGTCTCACTGTACTCTACCTCTACTGTACTCTACCTCTACTGTACTCTACCTCTACTGTACTCTACCTCTACTGTGTCTCTACTGTACTTGACTCTACTCTTATCTGCACTCTACCTCTACTGTACTCTACCACTACTGTACTCTACCCTCGACTGTACTCTACCTCTACTGTACTCTACCTCTACTGTACTCTACCTCTACTGTACTCTACCACTACTGTACTCTACTCTACTACTGTGCTCTACCTCTACTGTACTCTACGCTACCGTATCTACCACTGACTGTACTCTAACCTCTACTGTACTCTACATCTACTGTACTCTACATCTACTGTACTCTACCACTACTGTACTCTACTGTGCTCTACCTAACTGTACTCTACCTACTCACTGTACTACTACCATCTACTCGTACTCTACCTCTACTGTACTCTACCTAGTCTCTACTGTACTCTACCTCTACTGTACTCTACCCTCTACTGTACTCTACCTCTACTGTACTCTACCTCTACTGTACTCTACCTCTACTGTACTCTACCTCTACTGTACTCTACCTCTACTGTACTCTACCTCTACTGTACCTCTGCACTCTACCTCTACTGTACTCTACTGTACTCTACTCTACTGTACTCTACCTCTACTGTACTCTACCTCTACTGTACTCTACTACTGTACTCTACCTCTACTGTACTCTACCTCTACTGTACTCTACCTCTACTGTACTCTACCACTACTGTACTCTACCTCTACTGTACTCTACCTCTACTGCTACCTTACTGTACTCTACCTCTACTGTACTCTACCTCTACTGTACTCTACCTCTACTGTACTCTACCTCTACTGTACTCTACCTCTACTGTACTCTACCACTACTGTACTCTACCTCTACTGTACTCTACCACTACTGTACCTACTACTGTACTCTACCACTACTGTACTCTACCTCTACTGTACTCTACCTCTACTGTACTCTACCTCTACTGTACTCTACCTCTACTGTACTCTACCTCTACTGTACTCTACCACTACTGTACTCTACCTCTACTGTACTCTACCTCTACTGTACTCTACCTCTACTGTACTCTACCACTACTGTACTCTACCTCTACTGTACTCTACCTCTACTGTACTCTACCTCTACTGTACTCTACCTCTACTGTACTCTACCTCTACTGTACTCTACTGTACTCTACCTCTACTGTACTCTACCTCTACTGTACTCTACCACTACTGTACTACCTCTACTGTACTCTACCTCTACTGCACTCTACTCTCTACTGTACTCTACCTCTACTGTACTCTACCTCTACTGTACTCTACCACTACTGTACTCTACCATCTACTGTACTCTACCTCTACTGTACTCTACCTCTACTGTACTCTACCACTACTGTACTCTACTGACTACTGTACTCTACCTCTACTGCACTCACTGTATGTCTCACCTCTACTGTACTCTACCCTACTGTACTCTACCTCTACTGTACTCTACTGTACTCTACTGTACTCTACTGTACTACCTCTACTGTACTCTACCACTACTGTACTCTACCACTACTGTACTCTACTGTACTCTACTGTACTCTACCTCTACTGTACTCTACCACTACTGTACTCAACCACTACTGTACTCTACCTCTACTGTACTCTACCTCTACTGTACTCTACCACTACTGTACTCTACCTCTACTGTACTCTACCACTACTGTACTCTACTGTACTCTACCACTACTGTACTCTACTGTACTCTACCACTACTGTACTCTACCTACTACTGTACTCTACCACTACTGTACTCTACTGTACTCTACCTCTACTGTACTACCTCTACTGCACTCTACCACTACTGCTACTACCACTACTGTACTCACTCTACTGTACTCTACCTCTACTGTACTCTACCATCTACTGTACTCTACCTCTACTGTACTCTACTGTACTCTACTGTACTCTACCTCTACTGTACTCTACCATCTACTGTACTCTACCTCTACTGTACTCTACCTCTACTGTACTCTACCTCTACTGTACTCTACCTCTACTGTACTCTACCTCTACTGTACTCTACCTCTACTGCTACTGTACCTCTACTGTACTCTACCTCTACTGTACTCTACCTCTACTGTACTCTACTGCACTACTGTACTCCACTGTACTCTACCTCTACTGTACTCTACCTCTACTGCACTCTACTGTACTCTACCTCTACTGTACTCTACCTCACTGTACTCTACCTCTACTGTACTCTACCTCTACTGTACTCTACCTCTACTGTACTCTACCTCTACTGTACTCTACCTCTACTGTACTCTACCTCTACTGTACTCTACCTCTACTGTACTCTACCACTACTGTACTCTACTGTACTGCTACCTCTACTGTACTCTACCTCTACTGTACTCTACTGTACTCTACTGTACTCTACCTCTACTGTACTCTACCTCTACTGTACTCTACCTCTACTGTACTCTACTGTACTCTACCTCTACTGTACTCTACCATCCACTGTACTTGACATCTACTGTACTCGACCACGTCACTGTACTCTACTGTACTCTGCCACCGCTGTACCTCTACCGTGACTCTGCCACCACTGCACCGCAATACGTAACTGAACGAAGTAATATACACTAAATATATTTGACATCAGAGCCGTTGCTCACCGCTCCACACTTTCACCCGGTGTAACCATGAACCTTTGTGCTTATATATTTATACAGACTAGATACATGCTGGTCTGTTATACACTGATGTGCTGTGAAATAGTAGATCTCCATGAGATTCAATGTATTATTTAACAAAAATAGTAAATGTTGTGGTGTTGTGAGAAATCAATATCTTGCATTTTCATTTTGCCACTTATAAAGCGTTTCAATATGCATATTAAAACTAGTGTATGAAATGGCAAATGTAAATTATGTAATTTCATTTTCATTTCTTTTTGCACCAAACGTTAGCTAGAATGGTAATGTAAAATGTAAATTTAAATACAAAATGCAATGCCATTTTACATATTGCATTGTCATTTTGCATATTACATTTCAAATTGAATATCGCTACACAATGTGCTTCCATAATGCCACTCCCACACCATCCATGGACAAACAGAGCAACGTTCTATTTTATGGATATTACGAATACGCAAGGGCAAGTGACGCATGTAGCTAAACAATTATAACCATTCTAACTGTCTAAAATAAAAACACTAAGACATGCATGGCTAGATAATACAAAATTGTTTCAGAAGGATGATAATGTATTGAATCATTATTTAAATTGTGTTATTTGAAACAAAAAAGTTGCCTATGTGTACTTTTATATAGTGTACTTATATTCTTTTTTTTTCAAATTTATGAGCAAAATAAGGAACATCTTGTCATATTAATGTAAAAATTGTGTATTGTGAGGTGCAATATAAAGACTTGGCAACAGACCTGTAGTTATTAAATTAAGTGCATAGTATACCACTGAGAGTAAGGCCTACTTTCTTTTTTTATAAACAAAGTCAATAGAATGCTTATTTTGTGACTCTAAATGAGACTTATTGAATGAGCAGGATTATTTTTTAATGTTCATTTTGTTCAACAGTTTCAACAAATAATGTTTCCTCGTGGCAGTGACCTCTGAAGGCAATAGTTTCCACCGTTCTTAGCATGTTTGTTACCTCAGGCATTTCTCATAATCACTGTCCGGAGCTGAGATTCTTGCCTCCTAGCGTTCTTGCTCTCCTTTAACCAGGCTCATTTAAACCCTCTATAGTTCATCATCAATATGAGGTGTAAAATGAGAGCAGAAATGATGAGAGCTAGCGCCAACTCTCTGTGGGCGGGGAAGTTTTCGAGAGCAGTGCTCTTTCTAAGGATATAGGAGTGGGAGGTGAGTTTGAGAATCCTGAGAAAGCCTCTCCGACCTGACCTGTAATGCAACACAACTCTCAGCAGCGCTGAACAGACCTAATAAAGCACTGTGTAAGTGTGCATGACAAAGGCCAGGTAGATAAAACAGAGCGGCTAAGAGGGCCTGACCACAGCAGAGCACAAAACGAAATACATTGGTCTCTCTTGTTCTGTCTGAGAGAGAGAGAGAGAGAAAGAGAGAGAGAGAGAGAGAGAGATTCAGAGTCAGCTAAAGCTAGCCTGATTAATGTGTGCCAAATGTGTTTGGTCAGGTCAGAGAGTAGAGCGGGGGTTAAGACACACACACACAGACAAATGTTTAGCAGGAGGAAGGGAGAGAAAAACAGAAGAGAGACATCAAGTATAGAGGAAAAGGGGGAAAAATCTCAGTTAACTTAAAACAGGCGAAACCATCATCTTCATTGTTTCCTTGTTCACTCAAAAATGTCAAATGAATAAGGATAATATCATTCAAAAGTCATTTTGAGTCTCAATGCTCACGAGGGCTGCATTTGTTTGATCAAAAAATACAGTAAAACCTGTCATATTCAACTATATTATTGATCTCCCTCACTTCAATCCAAGTGGGACAATAAAAAACAGAGAAGACAAAAATCCATTAAAATCCAGAGAGACTCCACAGACATCCTCTTTATTCTTTTGTAGAGTTTAAAGGTACACTATTAAACGTTTTTTTTTTGTTAAGAATTAACAACTGTGTTTTTGTCTTACCCTGATACATGATGGTGAACAAAAGTGTTTAATATTTTAGACCTAGTGGATGCTTTTCGCACAAAATAGCGTACTTGCGTCGAACTCTATCCGTGTTAGGTCTCCCCCGTCAGATCCGGAATAAAGTAAAAGTTACTTCGATCGTGGAACTTGGGCGAGCGAGGTCAGTCGTCACAACGAGCAAGAAAAACTGATAAATCTCAAACCTCTGGTGAATCAGACGTTTTAAAACAATGCCAATAGTATAGGCTTCTGCTGGCAAAAAGAGTAGGCGCGACAGAGCTCGTAATAAAACAAGAGATCAACATTGGCACACATACACTGCACATCAAATCTGTCACCTTTTCAAACAGTAATGTATTTTCCGCTGTCGCAAACCTCAACTGTGTGCGCATGCGTCGGTGGAACCAGACAATAGGCTTAATGTTTCCCGGCTTGACTGTTAAAAGCAGACTGATTGGTTGTCCAGCCGGAAGGGGCGGGGCATGTGCATACAACCTCCATCTTTGGTGTTACGTGTTTTTCCATACATTTGTATTAAGGATTGAGGAAGTGGCATGTCTCGGTATATAAAATAGTCTCTCTGTTATTAGAGGCTCAGCTGGTGAGTAAGGTATTTAATCTGAACAGACACATGTTCATATGTAGCTCTCTAACAGAGTTCAATATAAAGCATTATCTATTTGTGAAAGTCATTCTCATTATGGCTGTTGTAGCTGTGCTGGGATTTATTTTCTGTAGGGAGTACCGCATCTAATAACGGAAAGCTACAAGCAATACGTAACTGAACCAAGAATTACTG